>ML833544.1:14532-25178 GCA_009831015.1 Picea engelmannii
CACATCCCATTACATTGCTTGAATCCCTTTATATAGTGCTACCAACCACCTAAGAACATTCTAGAGGAGGAACCTTCTAGTAAGTCCTCTTACATTCTTTATGTTTATACTAATATATATAACTACCATAGTGGGACTTATTTAATAATACAATGGACCTAGTCCACCTTACATTGAATGGCCTCCACTATTATCACTATGGGCCCTTCATCCCCCCCCATCACCTCTCTAACTATACTACAAAACTAAAAACAGACAAATTAAAAAAGAAAGTCATACCCATTGAAATGTATGATATTTGAAAGGGTGTGTTGAGGTCTCAACACATCATATCTAAACAATCGAGAGAATGGGAAGAGTTCACAACACATACAAGCACATTAATATCATCAAACTCCTCTATACAAGGAGTAGGATCGACGTCTGAAATGACATTTTGTATGGCTTGGTAAGAAATCTATGCTGCAGATAGAGGCATGGCCATTCTCGTATGCTCAATCCCTTCAACCAAACTGGACATAGAGGGTAAAATCCACGGATCCTCAAAGTATGTCATTCAAAAATAACATCTTTGGGTCATGGGAGATGAATATATTAGTTGATTAGAGAAATCAATAATAGAGTTAATGTAAGCAATCAATGTCACAAAGTTAAAAGTTCCCATTAATGAAGGACACATTCTAATAAATATGCTGTTAGTAGCCTTCTGATAATTACTAATGAAAAAAACATCAGATCCCATTGATGCAGCTAGATCAATTCGATTATATGACATTTGGTTGATTGTAATGATTTTCTGTTAATGAGGGAAACAAAGTACTTGGAAAATTGAGGATACCACAACTGTCATTGCATATGTCCAGCTACGTCCTAGCAGAAGGTTGTAATCAAATGTAGTGTTGACTACCTCTGCTTCTACATAAATGATTTTACCTTGTTACTAAATTGGGAAGGAGGCAATAATCCCATGCTACCTAAAAGAAGGTCCATTGAACATAGTTAATAAATTTGAATATAGATCTAGCTCAAGTGAACCAATGACTTGCCAATGTGTAAAGGATATGACACAAGTTCAAACACCCTCGTCCACGACCATCCTAAAGTTAGTTTTTGTGGATCACATGACCTGAATCAAGAAAACAAAGTTATACATAAGGTTAGGCTTGATTTCAGAAGTGTCAAACATAATCACCTGAGAACTAGAAGAATCCACAAACCCTATCACAAACAACTATGTGCTTCATTGTGTATGGAAACTTTGGAGCATCTCTAATGCCAAGATAGTTCATGGCGCTTGGACCAAATCTTCTACTATCAAGTAGTTTTGGGCATCCCTAGCATTAGTATTGTGAGATGGTTATTTAAACAAACCCTTAGGTATGTGAGGCATTACGTCACCTATAGGCTTATCCATGTGAAGAGTGTTTAAATTATGGTAGATGTGGGAGTTATTAACCTCCATGTGTAACATTTGGCTAGAATATAATATTTCGAAAGCAAGAGAAACCCTAAATAGATTTGTAGAAACCCTAGAAGACAAGTCAGCTTAGTAAAATAATTAATATTAAAGTATTAGATTCTAAACGGAAAAGTCGGCCTAGACAAGTGAGAAGAACCACTATAAATAAGATATGATCTAGCTCATTTGTACACATAGTCTCTCAGTCAAGTCCGACACAAGTTTGGAGCTACAACTGCAAGGATAGAAGGTGGATCTTCTAGGATGGTTCTTGGTCTCTCTCTCTAGTGCCATCTAGGCTAATATGTGCGACCTATACTCTAATATCTCTTGGTGGTGGTCTTGGTGATATTTCTTGGTGGTATTCTTGGTAAGTGCAAGTGCAAGTGCAACTACTACAACTGCACCTACTACAACTGTAGCTACTGCAACTGCACCTACTACAACTGTAGCTACTGCAACTGCCACAACTACAACTGCTACAACTAAGTATTGTTATTGTTATTTGGATTTGGAACTTTCTGTTTGGTGAGATATATTTCGAGAAAGATGAGCTCTCTTGGTTATCTGTTTGTTCTAGTGTTTCTTCTAGAATCATTCTATCTAGAAAAGGTTATGGTGCTTAAGGATGGTTGCATTCCTATGGTTGGGTGAAAATAGTGATATTGTCTATGGAAAAATGAGCACATCGAATATTTTAACAAGTTATGGGCCCACACCATGTTAAAGAAAGTCTAACCACTGGAAGGTAGCATGGAATTTCTTTTTTAGGCTTGTTGTGGCACCATTTGCAGCTGCAACTAGAATTTCTGATTGTGCAGTTGCAACAAACTCTAATCCAACTCTTTGGGCACCTTAAGTGAAGTGTTGTACCTAATTTATGGATATTCTAATGCACCTTATCCTAACACACCTATTGGTACTCTCAGCAAGAAAAAACGTCAAGTTTGAGTTTTTGGTCAAAGTCAAAGTCAAAGGTTGATTGGTTAAAGTCAAAGTCAAAGGTTGAATATTCAAAGTCAAAGATTGACTTTTGGTCAAAATTGATTTTGTGGTAAAAGTTGAAATTTCAAAGTTTCTATCTTGTTCTAATCATTAAACCTTTTTTATTCAGTTTCTATCCTCTTCTTGACAAGATGATTCCTAGTTTCAGATTAGAAGACAAGCTGAACAATGCTACAAATTTCAAAGGTATGCACTTATATATGCTTTTAATGTTTTATCATCTAGTAAAGCATGAGTGTATTTTGCAGGGAATGTATAAGAGACCTTGTCCAAGTAGTGATCTTGGATTCAATACATTCAGAGGAACAAGTAGTTGAGACTCCAGGTTCTAAGTCCGATTGATCAAATTATTAAGTTTCAATTTGCACAATTCAAGTTTGATAGTTGATATGGTACAAGTAAATACTATAGTTGGGACAAAAATGTTTGAAGGTTTCTATTACTTCTAGGAATACTTGGCTGTATATAAGTACTATTGATATAGATTATTATTGTACTTGTTTTCAAAATAAACTAACATCTCCTCTAGGAGACATTTCTTGTTCATAGGTAGGTCACCTTGGTAATTTATGATCCTTGTTACCATAGATATGTTCTGATGAAAATTTTATTGGAAATACTTTTTCTCTTGTTGTTCTTGTTTTGAGCAGGTCACATGCGATAGCTCTGATAAGGAGCTAGAGTGACAGTTGCAAAAATGGAGCATATGACTAGATCGAGTTGTGAGACAGGTGATCTCACCAAGTACCAATTCTAAAGGAAGCTATGATGGAATAATTTTAATCCATAATGAAAAATGGTGTATGGGAAATCATACCTAGACTTGAAGAAAAAACTGTAAATGCGTTTACAAGATATAGCATGTAGTAGATGGGAGTATCGATAAATATAAGGCAAGAGGGAGAAGGCTATGATGAGACATTTTCTCCATTTGATAGATACACCTCTATTAGAGCCATCACATCTCTTGCAACATCCATGGGTTGGAGTTTACATCAGAATGATGTAAAGACCGCTATGTTGAATGGAGTAATTGAGTATACATATAGAAACCTCAAGGTTTTGGGGTACATCCAAAAGAAACCCATATATGAAGAAGGCCTTATATGGACTCAATCAAGCTCTAAGAGCTTGGTGCAAATCCTCTCATTATTTAGTGTAAGAGGGAGTTATCCTCTGAATTCAATATGAAGGATCTTGGTCTCATGCATTATTATTTGGGACTAGAAGTATAACAAAAGTGTGGTGAAATCTTGCCGTGGCAAATCCCATGGTGACATATATGAGGAAGTTGAGAGACTCTTATTCTGATCCAGTAGACTCATCCCTGTAGCAGAAGTTGATTGGATCATTAATGTATTTGGTGAATACCCGGTCATACATTTTATTTGCTGTGAACACGATGAGCTAGTTCCAGGTGGAACCTAGACATGAGCATTGGATAGTTGCAAAGAATATTTTGAGATATCTTTGTTGGACGCTAAAATATGGTTTGAGATATGCCTCAAACAATGATGTACAATTGCATGGATTTACTGATTCAAATTGGGAAGTGAGTGTAGATGACATAACTAGTACTTCTGGTGTATGTTTCAGTTTGGGATCTGCTATGATATCATGAGCTAGCAGGAAACAGAAGTCAGTTGCACTCAATACTGTAGAAGAAGATTATATTACGACCTCATATTTATAGGCTCCAACCTTAAGGAATCTACAACTCCCTGAATTCTCTGGCTCCAACCAGAAGGAGGCTACAACCCCGTGATTCTCAAACTCCAACCTGAAGGAAGCTCCAACACCTTGTGTTCTCTGGAACCAACCGGAAGGAGGATAAAACCCCCTAATTCTTAGTCTCCAACCTGAAGGAATCTCCAACTCCCTGAGTTCTCTAGAACCAACCAAAAGGAGGCTAAAACCCCCTTTCCTTGCCCCATCCTTCTGCCCTAAAATATAAATTTAGACCAAAATGTCACTACCACAATCACTACCACTGTCATATCAACCTGTAACATGTCGACCTATCATTGTATCCAACTTGTCACATCAACCTATCACTGGTCAATATGTCCAACCTATCACTGACACTGATAGTCAACCATCCTCTCACATGGATCATACACCAAGGACACCTCTCAACTAGATTTCCAACATCACCAACACATGCATTTACCAAGAATGTACCAAAATCACCAACATACCATCACAAGATATGTGTCTCAACCATGTACCAAACTATCAACCTATACCATACCAAGCATCAACCATGTACCACAAAATGTACCACAACAAGTGCATCAACCATGCACCAACACCTGTATCATGTACCTCAACCATCAAACATGTACATCAACAACATACCAAGTACCAATTCTATACCATACTATGTATCAACCATGTACATCAACACTTATATCATACCATGTAACAATATCAACAATACATGTACCAATAATATGCCTCACACCATGCACCAAAGATGTGCCTCATACATATACCAATGCCTCAATAAGATACCAAAGGTATGACCATCACATCATCAACATATAACCAAGATGTACCTCAAACCATGTGCCTCAAGTATAAAACATGTGTCAATATCTCAACAATATACCAACCATGTATTGGAAATGTGCCTCAACAAATATAACTCAACCAACATGTACCATACATCCAATATGTGCGTCAAGGAATATACCAAAAATAAAAAAGATATCCTTTAAGCATGTTCCTCAATATCACCAAGAAGCAACCTCATAACACATAGAATAACATACCTTTACATCTGTAACCGACCTGGTGCCTCTGATCATGATACACATGCCTGTAGCTTTACCTTAGACCTCAACAACCTAACACTAGCATCTTCCTTTACTTCTGTCTTGTCCTTGAGGGACAAATACTACCTGTCACATGGGGCCTTGCGTGACACCCTCAAGCTGACCTGCGAGGGACTGTTTAATTAGGGTTACAAAAAAACCCTATCTCTTTGTAGCTCCAAAACTTTTTCTCTTCCTTCACACTTTCTCTGCTGCCTCAGACATGAACTCAAATTTTCCAATAGACCAAAATATTCTCATAAGATAGATATTCAATGAATGTGTGTGTGAATGTACTTATGAGATACTTATTGAGGTGTATTTATACTTTATCTTAGTAACCTCTCTCAGTATTTTTAGGGCCTCTTGAACTTTCTTGTTGCAAAAAATTTACCCTTTCATTAATGACTTGTAATGAATTAGGGGCTTCTTAACCATTCTTCAGGGCTTACAACTTCATGAGGGCATATCTCCCTAACCATGAGTAACCACGTGGTGTACCACCTATCGCCGAAAAAACCCTGATGAGGAATATCGATATATGAGTGTGTTACTTTCATTTATAATGTCCTTGATGTCCTTATTCCTCAAATAACTTCGGGTATCATGACCAAAACTCCTGGTATTTGTGTAGACTTCCTCAAGAATTCATCAAATGCACCCATCACATATTGTTGACATCAAACACTCTTGTTGACATCAATGGAAACTAAATCACCATCAATATTGATCACAACTCTGGGGTATCTCGAACGCTCTAAGGGTTGACCTCAATGACAGCCAAATTTCCAACACAAAAATAGCAAGGATCCCTTATAGAAACCATAGAAATTAGCCAAGGGAAAACCTTGAAAATCAAGCAAGGACTAACAGAACAACAAAAAGAGCGACTAGTCCAAGTGTTGCGAAAGCACAATGATGCCTTCGCCTGAGATTACTTTGACATGAAGGGAATCCATCCTGACCTTTGTACACGTAATATGTATATCAAGGAAGGATCCATATGCATTTTCAAACCCTAACACCGGATGAACCCGATAATGAAGGACATAGTGAAAGAAGAGATACACAAATTACTTACAACCAATTTCATCTATTCGATTTATGATAGCTAGTGGGGCTCTCCTCTTGTCACAGTGCCAAAGAAAAATGGAAAATGGAGGATCTATGTATACTATAGATAATTAAACAAAGAAACACATAAATACCACTTCCCATTAGCATTTATTGACCAGGTCCTAGACACGTTAACATGAAAGATCCAAATTTCCCATGAAGATAAAGAGAAAACAATGTTCACCTGTCCTTGGAGAAAATTCACTTACCCTGATCTACCATTTGGGCTATGCAATGGTCCTGTCACCTTTCAACTAGTTGTTATAGGTATATTCTCTAATATAGTTCATGATTTTGTGGAGATATATATGGATTATTTCACAACATATGGGGATGAATTTGACGAGGCATTATCTAATTTGGAAAAGGCATTAATTAGGTCCAAAGAATCCAATGTTTCCCTTAGTAATGAAAACTGTTTTATGATGTAAACTGATGGCATTGTACTCAAAAATCACATCTTATCCAAATGTATTCAATTCGATCCAGAAAAGGTGAAGGTAATATTAAATTTCCCAACTCCAACTTCACAAAAGTAGGTACGGAGTTTCCTTGGATATGTTGGTTGTTATCGTAGATTTATTGAAAACGTTTCATTTATTGCTCATCCACTATATGATTTGAATAATAAAGACACTGAATTTGTATGGATAGAGACATGCCAACATGCGGTTAATGAATTGAAAATCAAAGTATCTGAAGCCACTGTCCTAATAGGGCCTGATTGGTCCCTCCCATTCCATATTTTCATAGACACGTCAAACACTGTTGTCGGAGTAGTTCTTGGAAAACTAGAAGGAACGGACCCTTGTGAAATTTACTATGTAAGTAATAATCTCACACTTGCAAAATTAAACTATACAGTAACTAAGAAAGAGTTTCTTGCTATTATTAACAAAATAAATAAGTTCAGGCACTACATTATTGGATAACCCGTAGTTTTGCATACTGATCACGCTACCATTAAATATTTAATGAACAAACTGATCACAAATGGTAGGGTCACTAGATGGTTTCTTTTATTATAGGAAACTAGTATACCATCCTTGATAAACCGGGGAAATATAATGTAGTCGTCAACTTTCTTTCTAGAATAATATCCAATGAAAATGAACCTCCAATAGAAGATTCCTTTCTATATGAACACCTATTTGAAATATCTACTAACTCACCTTGGTTTGCAGATATTTCTAACTTGTTGGATGCATGCAAGCTTCCACATCACTTGACCCCCAAAGAATGAAAAAGTATAGTTAGGAAAAGTGAAATATTCTCATGGATTGATGGTTTCCTCTTCTACATCGGGCCTGATCGTATTAGCAAAAGATGCATGCGGGAGGACGAAATCTATGAGACACTAAAATCCTATCATGATGGGCCTTGCAGGGGCCACTTTGTAGATAAGAGGATTGGGTACAAGATACTCCAATATGGGTATTATTGGCCCACACTTTTCATAGATGCCAAAGAATATGTCAAGAGGTGCGACAATTGTCAACACATGGGTAGACCTGTACAAGCAGATAAAATTATACTACAACTACAGATGGTGTTAGAACCTTTTGAAAAGTGGGACATTGATTTTGTAGGAACAACAAATCCCTCATCTCGGTGACACTCCATGAAAATCCATAATACTCTGGCAGTACAAAGGATAAGGGGCAGTTGGAAGTTCTTATCGGCACAAAAGTAAGCATAATTGAGGGAAAAAAACAATAAAATGTGCCTCTTACTGAAACAACAAGAGGCACTCTTGATGAAGCAAAGGATTCTAATATAGAGAAAGAGAGAGAAATAAAACTGGAAGCCCCTACTACTACACAAGAACTAGTAGGAGGATCTCAAGGGGAACAGTCCACCCATTCACATAGTTCACACAATGAAAAGAACAAGCAGAAGAGGTCCCACTGAGCAAATTCTATGAAGATGGTCTTGTTGATGCACTAGACCAAGGCTTGCAACATTCGTCACCATAGGATTCTACTTAAATTACTCCCATATGGGTAAGAATCCCTCACTCTCTACCAATTTATGCAACTTTGGTAAGAGAGAACAAAGCATTAAAAATGAAAAATTGGAAGCTTAGAATAAACTTGAAAATGCTCAGAGAAGAGATTAAGGAACACAGGGAACCTGAGAAATTAGGTTACCCAACAACAAGTCCTCTTTCTATAGGGTAACCCTTTACCAACTCATAACAAAAATATGAATTCAAGGAGACAAAATAATTAGCAATTCAAGATACACACTTCATGCTAGTATATCATTCCACTCAGAAAAATACTGAGCAAGAAATCAGAGGAGTTCCAACAAAACAAGATATTAGTAAAGAGGAGGAGGAATAAAAAGAGGTAACTTGTGGTATCAATGACCCCCAGGGTCACCCTGAACTCTCTAACACTAAGTGAATATGGTTGCATGAGGAAATGAAACATTTTTTGGATGGGAGAGACGACGGGTGCCTAAAATGACATACTTTCAACACCCGTCTATACCTTTTTTCTTACAAATTTCTGTCAATCACTTCCCTTTTTTATCCTTCCTTTATCTAGTTCACCCTACTTATCAATAAGGTATGAATCCTTCCCTGTATGCCATTATTATGCTATTTTTTTCATAATTATTAAAATGAACTCACCACTTTCAACTACTAATATTGACACAAAGGAAAATAGAGTAGCTGCAACACCTCAAAGTGGATGCAACACTTATTTGTTGCAACTCCAAGTGATACAGTTTCAGGCGCAAACCAAACTGTTACAACTCAATGTGCATTTGTTGTTGTTGCAACTCCATACAAACTTTTTCAAGTCCAATCACGATTTTTGTTGCTACAACTCCAAAGAAATATCACCGACACAACAATCAATGCTGCAACTGGAAGTTGGGAAGCAATCTTCACAAAGAAAGGTGACATGAGGCAAGTGGGAGACTAAAGGAGAAATAAATTCACCTATTGAGTCAATTTCCAATAAAGTGTAACATAATATTTGTAACCGGATCAACAACCATATTCTCATAGCTTTCCATCCGTCACTTGTACAATTTTAGATAGTATCCATATTGTATAAAAACCTCAGCTCCCCCAGAGCTAAGGGAGGAAAATATTCAAGCAATTGCATTCTATTATTGTATCTTTTCATGCTTCCGCAATATAATTTATGTTTCTTCTTTAATTTATGCGTTGATGTGTTCGTGATCATGTGATTTTGGTTTATAAATGCAGTACCTCACCTAAGGGGTAGGGCCCCCTCCTTAGTCAGGTACTTCCTGCAACAATATGATTAAAGACTAGCATTTTAATTATGTTTAGTTTAATTTATCGGTGTTTGCTTTCAATTGTTATAGCTCCAGTTTTCTTCACATGTTATAGACGTTTTTTGATTCCATGCCATTCCAAAGATGTAATATATTCAATTTGATTTCATAACCATTCTTTCTTTCAGTTTACTGCAATTCTAGATGCATAGAACATCAATACAATTCATGAGTGGTTTGGTTTTCCAGTCTTAACTTGTAATTCATATTCTTGTAAAGTTACAATTATTCTGTGCTTTTCATTGTTGCAACGCATGTCTCTTTAGTTTCAATTATAAGAGAGTTTAGTTTTTGCAACTCACATTGCTGCGAATTGGTTGCTGTATTTATTTTCATGCTGCAACTCCATTGTTTCAACTCTGCTTGCAACTGCACTTTATTTTGTTTATTTTCTTATATCTTCTAGCTTTAGTCTTTGTAACTTTGGATTGATGTTATTGGATTAATATTGAAGGAAAAAACACTTAATTTTTGCAAAAGTACAATCCCATTCATTTTACTTAAGCAAGTCACCAATATATCGTAACATAGTTTCAATTCCTACAAGTGTGATTTCAATTCTCGCAAGTGTGATTTTAATTTATGCAAGTCTGATTTCAATTTCTACAAGTGTGATTTTAATTTCTGCAAGTGTGATTTCCATTTCTGCAAGCGTGATTTCAATTTATGCAAGAGTGATTTCAATTCTTGCAAGTGTGTTTTAATTTATGTTAGAGTGACTTTAACTTATGCATGCATGATATCAATTTCTTGACAGTATTTACTTTTCTGCAACTTTGGCCATAGCATAGTTCGGTGACTTAACTAAGTATCTTGAATATTTTGTGAAATTAAACTGCTACAATGCCTTAGTAAAACACCAGTACTATTGAATAGATTATGCATGAGAGTTCACAAGTTCCATACGAATCCAATATTGATAATTACATGTA
>ML833544.1:25228-40175 GCA_009831015.1 Picea engelmannii
GGTACAATGATTATGAATTTTGTGATGCATAAGATGACATGTCAGGTGACTTGGAAGATGACATGGAAAGTGAAAAAACATAATTTGTGACATGGTTGATGACATATCAGATGAGGTGGCATCCTACATGTCCGGTACAGAAGCCTATGTGGCAGATGACATGGCAGTATGAAACTAGTGATTCAAATGATAACATGGCTTATCAAGTTACTGAAATTAATAGGTTCATGTAGTAATCATCGACGATCCATATTCATCGAGAGTTTGCATCAGATGGCTAAGAGTCATTTCTCATCCTACGGTTCAATCAACGACAATGAATATTAATAACTTCTCCATTTCTTTGCAAGGGATTCCGATCGATGCCAATAACTGAACCTCATCGATGGTTGGCGAGAAGGTTCGATATTTTCCTAATCTCTTCAAATATTTTATTGACCCCTAATATGCTATCAGTGCTGACCAAGTGCCTATCAGGATAAGGACAATCAAACATTCTATACATTTTTTTTGGATTTTTACACAATTTCTTAAGTCTATACCCTCTTTTCACTTAGCCGAGAAAGTTGTATGCGTGTTGTTTCCTGGGGAAAATTTTCAAATATATAAACACAAACAATGAAGAAAGGATTAGAGAATAAGACAAAAACCAAACCACATGCAAGATAAACTTGTTAAGTATCAAAGACTTGAATACAAAAAAACCACAAATATTTAGAGACAATATAGAAAAATATCACTTTATTATTCTGAAACCCTTAGGTTAGGGAAACACCATACAATGGATCATATTATGGAAGATATCTTATCCTTTTCACTTGCCCCTTTGATGGGGAAATCTCCTAATGAGGTACATGCTCCAAATACAATACTTCTTCTTCACATCTCATTACATTACTTGAACCCCTTTATATAGTGCTACTAGCCACCTAAGAACATTCTAGAGGAGGAACTTTCTAGTAAGTCCTCTTACATTTATTATGTTTATACTAATATATCTAACTACCATAGTGGGCCTTATTTAATAATATAGTGGACCTAGTCCACCTTACATTGAATGGCCTCCACTATTATCACTATGGGCCCTCTGCCCCCTCCCACCCCCCACTACCTCTCTAGATACCTCTCTGATACCACTTGTTAAGTACCGAATATATGAATACATAAACACCACAATAGATCCACATATCAATATAGAAAAACCCCACTTTATTATATCAAACCCTTAGGGTAGGGAAACACAATACAATAGATCCTATTAAGGAAGGGATCCACTCTTGTTCACTTTCCTCTAACAGGGGGAAACCTCCTAATGAGCTATCGCTCCAAATAAAATACTTCTTCTTGACTTCCCATTACATTGATTGAACCCATTTATATAGTACTACCAACCATCTAAGAACATTCTAGAGGAGGAACCTTCTAGAAGTTGAACCTTCTAGTAAGTCCACTTACATTTATTATGTTCAAAACAATATATATAACTACCATAGTGGGCCTTATTTAATAATATAGTGGACCTAGTCCATAGTACATTGAATGGCCTCCACTATTATCACTATGGTCCCTTCACCCCCCCCATTACATCTCTAGATACACTACAAAACTAAAACCATAAAAATTAAAAAAAAAAGTCATACCCATTGAAATGTCTGATATTTGAAAGGGTGTGTTGAGGTCTCAACACATCATATCTAAACAATCAAGAGAATGGGAAGAGTTCACAACACATACAAGAACATTAATATCATCAAAATCCTCTATACAAGGAGTAGGATCGATGTCTGCAATGGCACTTTGTATGGCTTGGTAATAAAAATCTGCTATAGATAGAGGCATGGCCATTCTGGTATGCTCAAGCCCTTCAACCAAACTGGACATAGAGGGTAAAATCCATGGATCCTCAAAGTATGCCATTCGAAAATAACATCTTTGGGTTGTGGGAGATGAATAGATTAGTTGATTAGAGAAATTCATAATAGAGTTAATGTAAGAAATTGATGTCGTGAAGTTAAAAGTTCCCATTAATGAAGGACACATTCCAACACCTATGTTGTTAGTATCCTTCTGATAATTACTAATGACCAAAACATCGGATCCCATTGACGCAGCCGAACCAATTCGAGTATATGAAATCTCGTTGATTGTAATGATTTTATGTTCATGAGGGAAACAAAGTACTTGGAAACTGAGGATACCACAACTGTCATTGCATATGTCCAACTACGTCTCAGTAGGAGGTTGTAATCGAATTTAGCGTCGACTACCTCTTCTTCTAGAGAAACTATTTTACCTTCTAACTGAATTGGGAAGGAGGCAATAATCCCATGATGCCTAAAAGAAGGTCCATCGAACGTAGTTAATAAAGTTGAATACAGATCTAGCTCAAGTGAACCAATGAATTTCCAACGTGAAAAGGATATGACACAAGTTTAAGCACCCTCGTCCACGACCGTCTTAAAGATAGTTTTTGTGGAGTACATGACCTGAATCGAGAAAAAAACGTTATACATAAGGTGAGGCTTGATTTCAGAAGTGTCAAACATAATCACCCGAGAACTAGAAGAATCCATGACCCCTATCACAAATAACAATGTGCTTCATTGTGTATGGAAACTTTGGAGCACCTCTAATGCCAACATAGTGCATGGTGCTTGGACCAAATATTCTACTATCAAGTAGTTTTGGGCATCCCTAAAATTAGTATTGTGCAATGCTAGTACAACTTAGAGATGATGTTTATGAGTCACATCATGATAGATATGGCCATGCTAGTACAAATTATAGGTGGATGTACAAGTTAGATATGATGTATTGACATCATGCTAGATATGTTCATGCTAGTACAACTTAGAGATGACCATACAACTTAGAGGTGACGCAGATGGCTCGTGTCATGCTAGTTATGATCATGCTAGTACATCTTATATATGACATACAACTTAGATATGATTCATTGACATCATGCTAGATATTCTCATGCTAGTACAACTTAGAGATGATCATACAAATTAGAGGTGACACAGAGAGGCACATGTGAGTACAACTTAGATATGACATACAACTTAGATATGATGCACCTGCATCATGATAGTTATGTTCATGCTAGTACAACTTTCATATGATGTAGATGATACTCCAGATCATGCCAATACAACTTAGATATGATACATTAGCATCATGCTAGTACAACTTAGAGGTGATGCAATTGATGACATTGTTGATGTAGGATGATATCAACTGATATGATTTGATTGTGTTAGAAGAAAACAGATAATAGAGAAGTAAAATAATACAAATGCGGAAATAAAACACAAAAGATACATAATACAATAGAGACACAAATATACATGGTTCACTTGGTGTGGGCTATGTCCACCAAAGAAATTTCCAGGTCCTTCCTTTTTATTATCCAGCAAAATGAAGGGATACAATCTACAACACACTCCCTGTAACTTCCTCTTATTTATCTCATAGTCTCCTCTCTCAGAATATATACAATACAATTCTCAACTACAATACAAATGACCTAAAACCCCCCCACATGGAGGGGTGTATAGTATTCATGGGCTATAAACATGACTGAAAACAAAGACCTATGGATCAGGAAAATAATCAGGCTCCACAACCAACAATCTCCCACTTGGAGACTGATCACAACATCTCCACTGTTGTTGTACCTACTGGACTATACTCCACCTTGGACCTGGAAAATTTCTCATCTTCACCTTCATGCTTCAAGACCAACTAAAACTGAGAAGGAACTCAGTTTCTCCCTGGTTACTCCCTTTGTTAACATGTCTACAAGATTCTGGCTAGTATGTATATTTTCCAAATTCAAATGTCACTAGTTAGTATTTGTGTGCTACTAGGAGTGGTTTTGTACTACTAGACAATAGTTGTGTACTACTATGGGTTGACACTTTTGTGATCTATTGGATGGAATTTTAGTAACTTTGTACTACTACTAGATTTCCATGGATATTATTAGTAGTGTTGAAGGTGTTTCCTAGGTTGGTGTGCCAACCAATAGTGTTGGAGGTGATTTCCAGCTAGATCGATAGTGATATGATGCAGAGGCATTGATTTACATCATGTGGTACAACTTAGAGATGGCTCATTGACACCATGCTAGTACGACTTAGAGATGATTTAAATGGTACTCCACATCATGCTAGATATGATCATGTTAGTAAAACTTAGATATGATGCAGAGCATCATGCTAGTACAACTTAGATATGATCATACAACTTAGAGATGATGCAATGGAGAGGATGGTTCTTGGAGCCATTAAGGACATTTACCATCTATTGGGACAATCAATCTTCTAGGACATATGTTAGGATTAGAATAATGGTCCTTGTATCACTTTGTTGAGATGATGAAATTGATGTCCGGATTAGAAGAATGGTCCTTGTATCATTCTGTTGAGTGAGTGAATTATTCAACATCATGCTCGATTACACAGATGGAGTATGGCCTTGAGAGATGATGCAATTGATTCTATTAGATGATATTGATAGTGGTGATGTTTCTCATAAGTTGATCTATGTGATCATGAGATAACATGTGTGGCTATGATGATGATACTTGTTAATACCTCCCTAGCTAGGTAGGAGTGTTGATATTATGGTAGTTGTGGGAGGTATTAACATCCATGTGTAACCTTTGGCTAGAATAGAATATTCCGGAAGCAAGAGAAACCCTAAACATATGTGTAGAAACCCTAGAAGACAATTTGGCTGAGTAAAAGAATTAATATTAAAGTATTAGATTCTAAAAGGACAAGTCGGCCCAGACAAGTGACAAGAACCACTATAAATAAGAGATGATCTAGCTCATTTGTACACACAATCTCTTAGTCAAGTCTAGCACAAGTTTGGAGCTGTAGCTGCAAGTATGGAAGGTGGATCTTCTAGGATGGTTTTTGGTCTCTCTCTCTAGTGCCATCTAGCCTAATATGTGCACCCTATCCTCTAGTATCTCTTGGTTTTGTTCTTGGTGATATTTCTTGGTAGTATTATTGGTAAGTAAAACTTCAACTGAAATTGCAATTGCTGTAGGTGAGTATTGTTCTTGTTCTATGGATTTGAGAATTTCTGTTTGGTGAGCTATCTTTGGAGAAATATGAGCTCTCTTGGTTATCTATTGGTTCTAGTGCTTCTTCCATAATCATTCTATATAGAAAAGGTTATGGTGCTCGGGGGTGGCTGCGTTCCTAATGTTGGGTGACAATAGTGATATTGTCTATGGAAAAATGAGCACATCAAATATTTTAACAAAGAGGACCCTGTGGTTCAAGGGATTCTTTTACTTTAAAAGTAGACTCAATGTTTACGTAATTATGAGCCCTGGTCGACACATAAACATACAATCCCATCATATAAATTTTCGACGAATTAGAATCATGTAAGGGATCCCCCTGGTTTCTCCCTTATGTATTTTTTGAAGTACCTAAAGTGCCTAAGGTCATATGTTTTCCTTGTGGAAATGGATTGGTTAACACAACAAGTTGTTTCTGCACTAACAAATGTTGGGTCTCTTCAACTTTGGGGAATTGGTACATCAAATGACTATCCTTGCAAAACTTACAAATAAATTTTACTTTCTTATTTTCCTTCTTAGCCCCAATAGCATTGTTTTTTGGTTTATTTGTGTTATTATTATTCCCTCCCCCCTTTTTACCCTTTTTCTTCTTCTTTTCATTGGGTTTCTAGTTACCCTTTAGGTTTCTAGTTACACTTCTAAACTGTCTAATCTAACATTCATATTTACTTACTATACATTTACAGACTTAAATTCCTATTACATCTAGCAGGTGAGAGTAATTTCTCCAGATCTGTTCATATCTCCAAGACATAAATAAAAGTACGCTCCTCCTAGATTATTACATTAATGATTCAGTTTCAAAATTCAAAATGTTTTCATAAAAAATGTGCTCTTTTTCCATCTACGTGTCCAGCTGTTCCTTTGGCTAGGCGCGTGCTTCGTCTTTGTACAATGCTCCTGCATCATACTCCCTCGCTTGAAAATTTTCATGAACTCCTGTTCATGAGCTCTTGCATGGTCTGTCCATGCTTTTGAATTTATTCTTCATCCTCCCAACTGGAATCTTCAAATGGATGTCCCTTACATTTGACCAAGTATTCAAAATACTCCTTTCTCCTGGTCTTTCTGCTAATCCTCTTGTCAATTATCCTTTCCACCTACAGCTTTTCATCTACAGGCATTTGTTTGGTCCATCGGATTTATTTTTGTTCCTCCTCTACTCCTGATTCTTCAGCTCTGTAAGGGTACAAATCCACAACATTGAATATCGATGAGACTCCGACCCCATCAGGTAATTCAATCTCATATGCGTTTGCCCCAAATTTCCTTATGATCTTGCACGGTCCAATCTTTTTCATCTTCAGCTTATTATACGTTCCCCTTGGGAAMTTTTCCTTCCTCAGATGYGCTAGAATTAGATCACCAACTTCAAATTGAAKTTCTCRCCTGTGTTKATCTGCTCTTCRCTTGTATTCTTGACTTGAACTCTGCAATCACTCCTTAATTCAGCTGTGAAGTTCTTTCATTCCTTCTGCAAATTCCTCTGCACTWGCACTCCTGAATTCAACTTGTTCTGCATCTTTCAATTCAAAAAATCCTCTTGGATGCATTCCATATACAATCTGGAATGGACTCTTCCCTGTGCTTCTAGTGAGTGAATCATTGCAAGTGAATTCCGCCTGTGGYAGAATGTGATCCCATTGACTATGATGTTCAATCACTAAGCTTCTTAACAARTCTCCCAAGCTCCTGTTCACAACTTYTGTCTGTCCATCCGTCTGAGGATGATATGATGAACTAAAAGACAAACTTGTCCCCAACTTCTTCCATAAGGTCCTCYAGAAGTTCCCTATGAACTTGGTATCTCTATCAGAAATGATACTCTTTGGCAAGCCGTGAAGTCTGACGACTTCCTTGAAAAACAGGTTCGCAATATGAGTTGCGTCATTGGTTTTCTGGCATGGTATGAAATGTGCCATCTTGGAAAATATGTCGAATACCACAAAGATTGAATCATATCCTCTCTGTATCCTTGGCAGTCCCAATATGAAATCCATGCTCACTGTGTCCCACGGCCTTTCAGGTATGGGTAATGGTTTGTATAACCCCGTGTTTTTCCTTTTTCCTTTCGTGTGCTGACAAATTCTGCACTTGTCCACAAGTTTATTAACATCTATCCTTATCCCTGGCCAAAAATATGAACCATTCAACTTTGAGAACGTCTTGTCATGACCGAAATGTCTGGCCAATCCCCCACTGTGTTTTTCCTTCAGCATGTTCTCCCTCATGGAGCATTTTGGAATACATAGCTGATTTCCCTTGAACAATAATCCATCCTAGATCATGTATTCAACCCATTGACTTCTATCCTTAAAAATTGGATTCTCAGATGCTTCATATGCCTCTTTAAAATCTGGGTCATCCCTGTACATTTATTTGAGGTTATCAAAACCAAAAGTCTTGACTCTGAATTCCTGTATAAGCAAACATTTCCTGCTCAAAGCATCAACAACATTGTTAGCAGTTCCAGAAATATGCTTAATCACAAAAGTAAAATTTTCCATGAATTCAACCCATTTAGCATGCTTTTGGTTCAACTTCTCCTGTTGAGTCACGAATTGTAAAGTGTGATTATCGCTGTACAGAAGAAACTCCTTGGGAACCAAATAATGTCTCCATTTCTTCAGCGCTTTTATGACTGCATAGAATTATTTGTCATACGTGGAGTACTTGATCTTCACTTCATTAAGGTTTTCATTGAAATATGTCACCGACCTATTGTCTTGGCTCAAGATCGCTCCAATTGCAAATCCACTCGAGTCACACCTGACCTGGATTGTCTTGCTAAAATATGGAAAAACCAGAATTGGTTTCTCAGTGATCTTCTTCTTTAGCAGATTGAAACTCTTCTCTGCTACCTCCATCCAGTGAAAACATTTGTGTCGTTTCTTCACCATATCCATCATCGGTGCGCTAATTCCACTAAAGTTTCAGATGAATTTCCTGTAGAATCTAGCCAAACCATGGAAGCTTCAAACTTCAAACACTCTCTTCGACGATGGCCAATTTTTAATCGCCTTTATCTTTTCCAGATCCATTTTCAGTTCATTTACAGAGATTAAAAAAACCCAAATAAATGAGCTCTGTCCTCATAAATGATGATTTCTTCATATGGATCAACAATTTTTCTTACTATAATCTCCTCATTACTGCAACTAAATGCTTTAAGTGTTCTGCTTCTGTCTTGCTGAAAATTAATATATCGTCAAGATATACAATGATGAATTTCCCAATGAAATCCTTCAGGACTTTGTTCATCAACCTCATGAAAGTACTGGGCACATTCGTTAAGCCAAATGGCATGACAAGACATTCATATAGCCCCTCATTCGTCTTGAATGATGTATTCCATTCATCACCTTCTCGCATTCGAATTTGATGATACTCACTTTTCAAATCAATCTTTGAAAAAAACTTTGCTCCACTCAAGTAAGCCATCAAGTCGTCCATCCTTGGTAATGGAAATCTATATCTGATGGTAATCTTATTGATTGCTCTTGAGTTTGTACACATTCTCTAGCCTCCATCTTTCTTTGGGCTGAGCACTGTCGGAACAATGCATGGACTCAAGCTTTCTCGAATCAATCCCTTGTCCATTAAGGCCTTGACCTGTCTCTTAACTTCTTCATTTTCCTGTGGCGTCAATCAATATGTTGCTTTGTTCAACAAACTGGCTCAACGTATAATATCGATATGATGGCTTATACTCTTGATAGGTTGCAACGAACAAGGTGGTTCGTCCACTACTATATCAAAAAACTCTCCCAACAACTCCTGGATTTCTTCTGGTAAATCATCTATCCTTGTACTGGTCAAAACAATTTTGGGCTTCCTGACCACAATAAATTGCGTGTCTTCCTTCTTCTTAAACTCATCAAGAAGTTCCTTCCCACTCATGAGAAGTACAATGTTGCTTGTCTCTGTTTTCACCTCTTTATCTTTAATTAGCAGCAACATGTGAGTCCTACCATTTTTCTCCAGGGTGTACGTGTTCTTTCTCCCATCATGAACTACGTTTTTGTCATATTGCCATGGTCTACCCAACAATAAATGACAAACATCCATGGGAATGAAATCACATAATATTTCATCTTTATATCCCCCCTATTTTAAATTCAACTAAACACTGTTTAGTGACATTTACCTGATGTCCTTTTTGTAGCCACGAAACTCTGTATGGGCTTGGATGTACAACAGTCTCCAACTCTAGATTTTCTACCATCTCCATAGATACGAGATTGTCTGTGCTACCTCTTTCCACTATGACCTTGCATACTCTATCATTAGTTTTGCAAGCAGTCCGAAACAGACTGTTTCTTTGGGCTGGGTTCTCTAGTTCCTTCTCTGGTTTCAAGAGAACTTTCCCATCATTAAGGATCTTCCACCCTCAGCATTTTCTGCCTCAACATTCCATCCTTGATCTTTGGAAATGTGAGTTTCACCACCATCTTTCTTCTTATTTAGACACTCATAGGATTTATGTTCGATTTTTCCACTGATGAAGCATTTTACTTCACCTCCTCTACCTCTTCCTCTTCCTCTGGCTTGAGGAAAAGTATTTCTATCATCATACTGCCTTCCCTGTGAGCTTCCTCCTCTCTTATGTTGAGTTTGAGGTTTCTTTCCCTCTTCTTTAGGTCTTTGAATTCTGTCTTGGGCAATTGTTTTTCCTCTGGCTTGACTTCTACCTCGACCTCTTTGACCTTGCTTCCTGCTCAGCTTCTCTTCTGCTTTCAGAGCCATATGATAAGCATCTTCCACATTTCGAATCATCATCATGCTCATCTCATCTTGAATGTCATATTGCAGACCATTCATGTACTTGGCAACTTTTTCATCATCGCTTTCCCGATGACCTGCTCTGATGTTTATCCTGTAGAATTATTCAATGTATTCTTTCACTATCATCAACTTCTGTCTCAAATTATGAATCCTTCGAAACAAAGTAATTTGATAATCCTTGGGTATAAATTTGGCTTTCATATTTGCAACCATCCTATCCCATCTTTTGATTTTCTACTTGCCTTTGCAGCGACTGTCAGCCTGCAGTTCATCCCACCACAGTGATGCATGCCCTTTAAGTCTAGTGACGACATGTTTGACTTTCTTATCTTCCTCAAAATCCTCATAGTCGAAGTATTTGTCTAAAGCTCTAATCCAGTCTAGAAATTCTTCAACATCCAAGTTTCCCTCATACATGAGAATCTCCATTTTTTCTCTGGCACCTATCCTTGCAACATCCCTGAATAGGCGTTCTTTGGTAGCATCTCTAACTGCAAATTCTTTGTTTCCAGCTTCATTTTCACTTTCAGCCTCACTGATATCCCCAACGTCGACTGTGCACCTCTGTGTTGTCTCCATAGCATCAAGCCTGGAACGTAATTCACACATCTCTCTTTCCCTTGTTGGATCATGCATTTGCCTATTTGTTCTTCTCAAAATTTCCCTTTCCTCTGCTAGATCAAGTATTTTCCTCTCTCTTCTTCTCGGCGGCATGGCTGTAAAATTTTCTCCCTTCTCTTTGCTACAGAAAGAAAAGAAATTGTTCTAGGCTCTGATACCACTCTGATGAAGACCCCTTGCCCTCGGGCCGAGATCCGCACATGATCTTCACTAAAACCACGCCAAGGGTTAATCAAACCCTTTAATTGAGCCTCAATGAACTTCGGGTTTTGGGAGTTGGAGAGTCCCGATATATCCCACAACTCTTGACAAATACCAAAATGCGAATTCTTAACGAGGGTTGATCGCTCCAACGCACACCACATGTTGCTACTAAATTCGGCGTTTCGGGACTTGAGCGAATGACCCAACAATCGTTCCTCTTGCCTTATGATTCCCCGAATTCTGAAATTCTGGAATGCTAAAATGGGCTCAACATCTTATGGAATGGGCAATCGATGGCCTTTCGGGACTCCGCATACTAGGATTTCATGATTCTTGATCCCAACTCACTTGCCGCGCTAATTCCTGAATTCCGAAATAGCGACCCTTTTTCGGTATTTCACGTATCGAGAATTTGAAACTCTCGGTTCCAAAAATCACTTGTCTCCTCTACTTCCCGGACCCCGGAAAGCCGAAATGTCGAAATGCCACTCCGATGACACTTCATGTTTCGCGACTTCGAGGTTTTCAATGCAAAGCACCCCGACTCCTTGTCATCAGGATTTTCGAAATGCCGAACCCCAATATGCTGAAATGCCGATGTTTCACACCAAAGGCACGTCGCATTTCACGACTTCGGGATTTTCAATGCTAAGGTCCCGGTTCCTTGTCATCGAGATTTCCGATATGCCGAACCCCAAAATACCGAAATCTCACACTTGATTATCCCTTTCGCAAACTAGGAGTTTGAGTGACCAAGGGTTTTGACCTGCACTCTGAACTTACGGGTCCCGAATTCCCGAAATGATTTGACGACTCAGTCAAACCATGATCAATGGTCCACGTTGATTCTTGATGTCAGGGTGGTGGATTCGTCTAACCCATAACCACCTTGCAGCTCCTCTGGATCCTACGGTCCTCGCGACTTCGCGAGTTCTCCATAGAGAATTCTGACCACCAGATGCACTCCTCAAGTACTTCTTTCCAAACGACTCAGCTTCTCCCTCCTGAAATTAACTTCTACGAGTCGATTTCAATCTCCGTCTCCCTTTGAAGTGTTCAAAGGTGTTATCGCTCCTGAGCTTTCACTTGCAAACTCAAGTTTCCAATCAAAAGAACCCTGCTCGCACTCCTTGTGGAAAACCTTCAAATAATCTCTGGTTATTTGAGTCTCCAATCCTGTGCACTCTTTGCAACAATGTTCCTTCAACCTTCCTCCTAGATTTATAAAATCCAAGGCTTCAATTGGCCTGCACACACCTTGCATGACTCTGTGCTTTACCTGCACTTCAGTTGGTATGAGAACAATGATATCTCTCCTGATCTTTCTGAGATGAAACTCAGACCCTCGTCAACACACACCTTGAGGACGTTCACTGCACTCCTTGCAAGAATTCTCAGAAAGAGAAACAATTGAAACTCATTCTTCTCCTCTCTCAGACTTCATTCATTCAACATGAAATCATACACACAATGCAGCATTGAAACAATTGCATAACAGAGAAACAAATCAACTGTAAACATACCATTCAACAAATGTAAACAGTAAGCATCATAACACCATGAAAGTTGAGTCAAAGCTTCATATATTAACTCAAGTATTCCTGTACATGGGTTCTTCTCTAAAGCTCTCTGCTACAACTCTCAATGATGATAATGTTACAATGATACAAGGGTGAGGGTGTCTATATCTGTTTTCCCTCCTACACTTCTAAACTGTCTAATCTAACATTCATATTTACCTACTATACATTTACAAACTTAAATGCCTATTACATCAGGCAGGTGAGAGTAATTTCTCCAGATCTATTCATATCTCCAAGACATAAATGAAAGTATTCTCCTCCTAGCTTATTGCATTAATGCTTTAGTTTCAAAATTCAAAATGTTTTCATAAAAAACGTGCTCTTTTTCCATCTGCACGTCCAACTGTTCCTTTGGCTAGGCACGTGCTTCGGCTTTGTACGATGCTCTTGCATCATAATATTTTTCCCAAAACTTCCCTCTTACACAAAACTCATTAGTTAGAATTCAAAATTTACTCATTAATCATTGCTATCATTAATAATCAGTTAGATGTGAATACATATCAACAATATATCATCAACAAATCATCTCCATAAGGAACATAAGGAACACAAGATGTATGTACAATTTTTCTTTTTATTATGGACTTCAATCCAACAGTTTTTCAACAACAACTGAATAGAGTACAACTCTACAAGAGCACCAGATCTACATGCAAGACTCAACTTACATTCTCAACACCAACTGAGATGAGGCAACAATCCTCAACAAATATCAATCTGTACCATAAACAAGTGCATCAACCATGCACCAACCTATGCCAAACAACATGTAATCAACTTGTACCATAAACAAGTGCATCCAACCATGTACCAAGTATATACCAATCATGTTTCAACTACTCATCAATATGTACCAAAATCATCAACTATACACCTCGTGTATGTGCCAACTCATCAACTGCTTGTCTCAACCATCACTAGTTTTGGATTAGTCAACAACCCTAACTTGAAATAATCATAACTTTGTAATTGTAATGAATAAAGATATGAAGCTGACACACAGTGTTCTTCAGTTTTTTTTATGCAATTCCTCTAGGTCTCACTACTTGGAACCTCTCAGAAAAGGAGTTATAGCAAAAATGGCATACCTTTCTGAATTCTGGCTTATTCTAGAGAGAGACCTTGTGGAGTGTGCCCCAAATGGAATATTTGTTGAATAGATATGAAACTGTTAAAATAATACTAAAGATTGTACTATAACCAACACAATTTGTCTCACTTAATTTGGATCTGTTATGAAGAAGTTATGACGTTTTTACCCGAAACACCTGTTTTAGACTAGTTTCAGGACTAGCCACAAACCCTATTTTCCACGGAGTGTATCTCCAAAAATACAACGAACCACAAGCTGAATGTTTTACCATAGATACTTGGATATGTTTCCTCAATTTCATATCAATATCATGGTCTGAATCATTATAGAAAAAAAGTTATTTCGAAAATGGTGAGATGACCTGTAAATAACATACCTTAGAAAGCATCATGAAAAGAATTTATCCTCCCTTGAATTCCAACCCTCTTTTCTTCACCCTCCCTTTGAAATTGGGCTTAGATATCCTTTGGTTACCTCATTCACCTATAGATCTTCAATATGCTCAAGTGTGTTATGAAATGAGAGATCCTTGCCTCTTATTTATACTCTCCATCTTCTAGGTCACTTAACCCATTTCTAAGTCACTTAACCTATTTCTAGGTCACTTAACCTATTTTCCTCATTTTTAGGGTTAACCACTTTCCATAATTATAAAGTTCTCCATTATTTTATCATTTAAATATTCCTCCTTGACTTTGTCATGTTACTTTATCATTTAAATAATATTCTTTGATTTTGTCACTTCACTTTATTATTTAAATAATCCTTCTTGACTTTGTCACTTTACTTTATCATTTAAATACTGATTTCTTCTTTTAGGTCACTTTGACTTCTTTGACCTTGGGGGCTTCAAGCCTTTATATGGGGGTCCTTCATCTTCGTAAGGCCATAACTCTCAAACCATGAGGAGTCATGTGATATTCCACATACCACTGAAAATGGCATGACAAGCAATATCCATATAGGATAGTTTCACCAACAATTTCCTTGATCTTCATCTCATTATTCCACATACAAGAATGGGTCCTCCAACCATTCTTCTAGGATAACTCAATCCGCAAAACATCTTCCTGTGAGGGCTTTCACCATAAGGGGACCACTTTGGAGTTCATCCATTTGTGCACCTTATCAATCATGACAAGACAATAATGAGAGCATGGGTCATCCAACCATTCTTCTAGGATAAATCAATCTTCAAAGCATCTTCCCATGATGGATTTCACCATAAGGGGACCACTTTGGAGTTCATCCATTTGTGCACCTTATCAATCATGATAATCCAATAATTATTCATCTATACATTTTTCCAACAATGCATCATATACCAATGAAACCACATCGATCCATCTTCATCATGTATCAATGACAACTCATTGATCCATATTTATCTATGTATTGTCATCAAGGACAATACATATTACATTACATCAATAATCCATCAATAAATCACTTGATATCAGTCAATGACATCAATCAATCAAACCATTGTCATCATTGACAACATGATCCAACAATCTCCCCCTTTGGCATTGATGGCAATACCAATATTGA
>ML833544.1:74024-96955 GCA_009831015.1 Picea engelmannii
ACTATAGTTGATAGGAAACTGTGTCCTTCACTCCAAGACAACCTTGCAGAGAATGGAATTTTTGCTCAGTGAAGGTCTTGGTGAAAATATCTGTCGTCTATTCTACTGAAGGACAAAAATGTAAGTCGATGATCCACTCATGTACTAAGTCCTGGATGTAGTGCATGTAGATCTCAATGTGCTTCGTCCACTGCCTCTGAACTGGATCTCTGCAGAACTTCAGAGTACTCTAGTTGTCACACCAGATGACGATCGACCAATGAAACTGAATGCCCAACTCAGTGAGAAAATGTTGTAGCCACATAGCCTGAATGGTTATGTTAACTAACCCTCTGTTCTTTGCCTCAGCTGAAGATAGAGAAATGGAAGCTTGCTTCTTGCTCGACCAACAGATAGGTCTGGAACCAAGACTGAGTAAGTAACCAGATGTGGACTTGAGATCAATGCTATTTCCAGCCCAGTCAGAATCAGTAAAACCAATGAGATCTAATGTAGAGTTTGATGCATAATGAATCCCAAAGGTGATGGTGCCCTGTACATATCGAAGGATATGCTTTGCATCTTTCCAATGTAGCTCATGCGGCTCCTGCATGAACCTAGAAACTGTGCCAACTGCATATGAGAAGTCTGGTCTGGAGTGTGTAAGATACAACAAGCTCCCCACTAGCTATCTATACAGTGTGTTGTTAACCAGTGGAGTCTCCTTGCCATCCTCAAGTTTGACTCCTGAAAGGAAAGGAGTCGGACCAGACTTGCAGTCTGTCATGTGAAATCTCTCAAGGAGATCTCGTGCATACTTGGCTTGAGACAGTTTGATGCCTGATACATCCTGACTGATCTCAAGTCCAAGGAAGAAGTGTAACGGACCCATGTCCATCATCAAAAACCTGTCATCAAGAATCCTCTTGACTGCAACAATCGCTGAAGTCGAGCAACCAGTGATCAACAAATCATCGACATATAGAACTAAAAGTAGAAGTGAATCAGTCATCCTGAGCATGTATACATTCGGGTATGATTTACAACGTACAAATTTTTGTGATGATAGGTAGGAGTCCATATTGGCATACCATGCCCTCGGAGCCTGCTTGAGGCCATAAAGTGACTTCTTCAGTCGACAGACCAATGATGACTCCTGCATAAATCCCTAGGGCTGCTCCATGTAGATCTCCTCAGAGAGATCACCATGAAGAAATGCATTCTTCACATCCATCTGATGGACTTCCCATCCCTTGGATGCCACAATGGCAAGTGCCAATCGTATGGAATCCATCTTCGCTACTGGAGCGAAGGTCTCATCATAGTCAATACCATGAACCTGCTGAAAGCCTTTGGCGACAAGCCTAGATTTGTATCTGCTGATTTGTCCATCCACTGCACTCTTGGTCTTGTGGACCCATTTGCATCTAACAATTTTCCTCCCAGAAGGAAGGGGAACCAGATACCAAGTCTGGTTCTTGAGGAGGGAGTTGTACTCCTCTTACATGGTGGATTCCCAAAAGGGATTTCCGGCAGCCTCACCATAAGACTGTGGATCTGAAGACTGAACCAAGAAAATATGCCTGGAAGGAAATGGTTCTGTGGCAGTGAGTGCAATAGGAGGCTCCTCAAAATCAGATCGAGTCCTCCTAGTATCGGCTGGATCACCTACGAGATCCCCTGCATCCAGAAGAGTAGTCTGTGCCCACTTGGGCCTTTGCTATGGCTCTGCAACTGCATCTGGATGCTCTGACTCTACATTTGACTGTACTGACTCTGAATCCTCTGAGTCCTTTGAATCATAACTCTCATCTTAAGAAGAGTCGCCATGTGCATGCTCATCATCTCGGACAGGTGTAAGAGTAAAGGTGTCTACATGCGGCTGCTGAGGTACATGCGAGACACTTTCCTCGAATTGGAAACTATGCTCAATGATGAGCTAGTCCGAGGAAAGATCAATAAGCTGATATCCCTTCACACCATCAGGGTATCCAAAAAAAATTCACTTATTGCTCTATGGATCAAGTGCCTTCCTCTTTTCAGAGGGAATGCAAGCCCATGCACGAGAACCAAAAATGCGAAAGTAGGTCACTTCCAGTTTGAGGCCACTCCAAGCCTCGTAGGGGGTCTTATCCTTAACAAATCTATGAGGAGATCTATTTTGGATGTATATTTCATAGTTAAGTGCTTTGGCCCATAGTCTCTATGGTAGTGACTTTGCATGCAACATGCAAGATGCCATCTCCTTTAGAGATTTGTTTTTCCACTCAACAACTCTGTTTTGTTGCGGAGTGTAGGGAACTGTATGCTGCAACTGAATCCTTGCCTCATGGAAAAGATTACGAATCTCATGATTCACATACTCTCTCTCGTTATCAGTTCAGAGGACTTTGATCTTCTTTCCGGACTGTGTCTCAACCAAAGCTTTGAAATCTTTGAGGTGTTGAAAGGCCTTGGATTTTTTCCTGAGAAAGTAGATCCAGGTAAAACGTGAGAAATCATCAACAAAAATGAGAACAAACCTCTCTTTTCTGATCAATGGATGCGGAAAAGGACCCATGAGGTCACTTTGGATCAGATCTAAAGGTGCGAAAGCTCGTTGAGACTTTCCTTTGACAAATTTCTCTTGAGGGTGTTTTCCGAGAACACATCCCTCACATACTCCCTTGGAGAAGAGGATGTCTGGTAGACCATCAACTAATCTATGTTTGCTAATCTATTGCATGTATATGAAATTCAAATTTCCAAAGCTTTCATGCCATATCTTACTACTTTCATTAGCATGAGTAAGAAGTGAAGCAGAATCAGGTTCAATGAATTCAGAAAATGTATACAAGCTAGACTGATGATTTACCTCACCAGTAGCAACCTTGGAGTTGGCTTGCATGTTGTATATGTCCATGGAATTTGGTGTGAATACGAATTTATTTTTGGTGCTGGAATTCATCATCTGATACACAGAGAGAAGGTTGACAGAAAGCTTGGGAACATGCAACACGCTCTCAAAGCTTCCGTTGGTGAGTTCAATCCTTCCTTTGCCGGTGACTTCGACAGAAGAGTTGTCCCCCATCAGAATAGGAGGACCTTTGCATGCATCCAAAGAAGAATAGACTACTTCTGGGGCAACCATGTGATGTGATTCTCCTAAATCTACGATCCAAGCATCGAGAGAGGAGTTTATGGCAATCAACGCATGGCTAGAATTTTCTTTCTTGGAATTCAGATCTTCTGGCTTCTTCTTCTTTGCACCCTCGGGGATGCGATCTCCAAGGTTGTTTTTCTGAAGTATCTGAGACATCAGATCTATTTGATTTTTCATGCATGCATATTCCAAATGGAATCCTTTGTGACAGTATGTGCATTTCTCTCCTTTTCTTCCCTTTTCTCCTTTGGATCTAGAGGCATCAGTGAAGGGTTTTGTGTACCCTTCCTTCTTCCTAAGTTCATGAGATTTCCGCTTATCTTTATATTTATATTTCTGATATTTTTGCATACCATCATGCACAGTGAGTGCATGCGCCCTTGGGCCTTTGATTGCACCCATGTTGATGAGCTTGGTTTTCTCTTTTGTCAAGGATTCGATAAAGTCCTCAAGAGAAGGGATCTTCCAGGTGGCTCCAGAGGCGAATCTGACAGTATGGAATGTGGATATGAATATTGAGAATTCAAGACCAATCTTGGAGAGAATGGTGAGAACCATTTGTTTCTCCTCCTTCAATTTATCAACCCCGTAAGCTTTGAGTTGCGACAGTAAATCCTTGAATTTTGTAAAGAAATCTTGGATATTCTCAAAGATTTTTGGATCCAATGTGAGCAGTTCCACCTCCAGCATGTGTCCCCTCATCTCATCCTGTTTTCCAAAGATCCCTTCCAATATGTTCAAGGCTTCATTGGGAGTCTTATAGGAAGATATATGAAAAAGGAGATCGGGAGAAATAAGATTGTAAATTGTTCCGAGTGCCTCATCCATGCGATTTAAGTGCTTGGATTTTTTTATGGCTGATGACGGCTCTGTATATGTATTCATGGTTAATATATACAACCCTCTATATTGGATATGTATGGCTACTTTCTCCTTCCATGCAAAATATTTGTAAGGTGTAAGAATGAATTCTTTTCGGAATTCCATCTTTCCGCTGTCTTCAATCTTTTGTACCTGCAAATTTTTTTGGTGTAGCTTTTGCTTAGCACTCCATCGGCTTTGATACCATGTAAATGTGTTGAACCTACACAGAATAGATATAGCTAAACAATGATACACACATTTGCAAAGAGATTTGGAAAAAGAATAAGAAGGAGAGAAAGAATGGAAAGAATTCTCATTAACCGTTTTGAATAATGAATAATTTACACATGATATACTCTGTATAACTCAATGAGTTCGACTTGAGGTGAACCAATTCACCATATTGGTGGTCTAGAGTGATATGGAAACACACCAGCAATTACGGGAGTGAACTTCCACCTATTCTAGTCTCTCAGGCATTTACGGTAGTGAACTGCCACCTAGTTGAGTTAACTAGTCAACTAGTCTTCAGTTAACTGACTGAACAAAAAGTAGTGAGGAGTTAACTCAAGGAATCAAGGATAATGCACCACTATGGTGATGATACCAAGGCAAGTTCGAATTAGCATGGTGATGATCCCAATGTTGCATGGTGATGATCCCAATGCAACATCTAAACTCAACTCAACTAGTCAAACTGAAGTGTGAACTGAAAGAGAATATTCTCCAGGCGGAATATTCTCTCCTAAAATATAGGAGACTGGATAATGAATAATTAACAAATAAAAACCTTAGGAAAAATAAATCCTAGGTGTGTGTGAAGTAACTCCAACAACACTGAGCTATTGTTTGTTATGGATTTTGCTTCACTATCACTATTTCCGAAAGCGTGCATAGTCAAATCTTTGTACTACCCAAAACCTTGAATAGAAGCTTGTTATGTATCGAGTATCCATGGGTTGTGCTCATGCATTCTTCCACAATGGATATAAGAAATCACCCCTCATGTTATCTATTTGAGGTGGATGCATGTTGTATTTATTACCTTCATTGTCATTTTTTGGATTATGAGTTAAACAACTGTGGTGTTTTTAAAGAAAGATCACGAGCTATTTGTTCTCCCAAGACTCCTCTTGATTACTCGTGGTTGCTTCTCTGTAATAAATTTTGGTAAGAGGAAAACGAGTTTCAAGCTCTGTATATTTCGAAGGCTCTCCCTTGGATGAGACAAGCTCTCGTTACTGCTCTGAAATAAAGTTTTTAAAGAAAACGACTTGGTTCTAGTCTATCGAGCACAAATTGGTTCTGTTTTTATAGAACATGACTTGGTTCTACTGAACCCGATTTGTTTTTATTTCTCTTCGGGCACCTTTTGGTTTTGTTAAGATGTTGGGTTAAATTACTATGGTTATTTTAAAAAGAGAACAAGCTCTCTAACTTCAAATACCATCTCTTGATCGAGTCTCTACATTTCCTCTCTGTGATAAGATTGTTTGAAAAGAAAGGGTATGGGTTTTCTACAACCCCGAGAAATTTCTGTTTGGTTGATTATGGTTATTCTATCCATTGCTGTGTTGAACCCTAGCATGATCATGATTCCATTTAAGTTTAAAAGACATCTTTGTGTGACATGGTTCTGTTCTCTTTGTGCATTATATGGCTCTGTCTTTTATTGAGAATTTCTTTTGAAAGGAAGTTTGCACATGTTAATAAACACAAATCTCAGGTTCAGAGCTGCATGTTTTTGGTTAAATTCTATTGTCGAATCTAGGTTGGTGTCAATCACATTATTGATGACCCATGTGTGATTAAATCGGGCCTGATTATTGTTTGGATGACAGTAGGTTGTGTCAGTCAGTATTGAAAAGTTGGCTGTTGGTGGTTAATACTGGGTTTGTTGTTATTTGATTGCAAAGGATGAATATTAGATATGGATAATTGGAATCACTATGCATATTATATTTTGTTTTTTTTAAAGAAAATTGGAGCATGTAGGACTGTGTTTCGAATAGTTATGATGTTGGAAATGATGTAATATGATGTTGCATAGATATGGTATAAGATGCAAGGATTGATATAGTTGAAGAAATTATGGGCAATTGAATTGTTGTTTTTTTATTATTGAAGTCAGTAAACATTCTGTCTACAATTAAAGGACATTTAAATGATTTGGTCTTGAAAGTGGATGCTTTTTGGATTGTAATTGGAATAGAGTTATGGTTATTGTTTGATTTAATTTATTTTTGTAAACAATATCCATTTTATTCCCTCTAATATTCTCACTTTTTCGCTCATTATAACCCCCTCACAATCCCATTTTCATTTTTACACGCCCTATTCTATAAGATAAATTAAACACTTTGTATCGTAGTGGTAAAGATGTGACACAGAACTAGGTGGAAGCTGATATGTTTTGGTATTGATTGCACAATTTATTATTTAATGAATTGTTGAGCAATACTCGTATTCTTACTCCCTTCCTGATACCACTTTTCCGCTCATTACAATCCCTCCAGATATCCCATGAACCCTATTTCACCCCCTGCTCATTTAACAATTATTAAATAATTATTATGGATTGAATTGCATGGGTCTTATGTTAATTTCTGAGCCAAAATTTGTTTCATATAAAGAGAATGTCATGTATGGTATGTTAAGGGCTAGTTTCTAATAAACTGCTGCATACACGATGAGTTTCTTCAGTAGAGGCAGTCATGGCAGAAATAATAGGGTAAGACGTAATTGGAACAGAGGGCCTAGAAGGCCCATATTCTTAATACATTTTTATGTCAAACCTCAGGAGTTGAACCGGATTTTTCAAGCTGGGTTTTTCAATTGGATTGGACAAGGGATAATTCAACTTAGACCAGAGAGGCCTCCCTTCCAACCCCAAAATGTTCCTGGTATCCCTGTGCCTCTCCATGTATCTATACAACTAGAAGTTCCCAAGAATGATGGATGGAAATATATAGTTCATCCGACAGTCTCCCACCACCTGTAAACCCAATGTGCAAGACTTTCCTCCTTCTCCTCCACTTGTAAACCCAAATGCTCAAATTTCCCTTGCACACTCACCTGTTCAGTCCTCCCATGCAAGCAAATGAATTAAAACCGAATCTCCCCATGTGAAAGACAAAGGTAAAGTTGTTGCTTCCCCCTCATCTCCTTCAAGTGACTCAACCAAATCAATGTCCTCCCGCATGCACCCGAGGGACAATTTCTCCCACGTTATTAGTGAGATTAATACTCAAGGTTCCACCCAACCTAAGGCTAATACTAGGAATTCCAAAGGGGACAACAATGCCAAAAGAAGGATTGCCTCTCAAAGTGGAAAATATGAATTTTTGATTTATTTGTTTATGGTTGATTTGTTGAGGACAATGGACTGCATAAAGTTTTGGACATTCAACTATTTTTTTGGATATTGTGGATATTTACATGTTTTGGATATAATTTGAAATAATTCTGATATTTAAATTTCAATTTTTGGAAATAATTTATGGGAGTGACAAGGAGGCATGTGTTTAATTGGTTGTCTAAAATCTGTTCATTTTTGTTAATAAATAAAAGGAGTCACAAGGGGTCCCACCTACTTAGTTATTATTTAATAAAAACCCTTGATTATTATTATTATTATTACTTCCCCTAACTAAAATCAATTGAGTTTTATTAACTTAACTAAATGAGTTAGTTGAACTACTTCAACTGATTTGGAATGCATAAAATCCAAATGAGAAGGATGAACAAGGGGATAATAGAATGAGAAAGAAATACTAAGATTTGATCTTGAGTTTTATTGAGATAATTCAGTTTTCATTCATTCTTCAGTTCATTAAATACTTAATTCTCTTTTTTGACAGCAAGGTCCTATTGTAGACATCAAGGTTCAAAGACAAATCATATCATTCAGATGTTTGTTTCATAGGTGTTGATCTATGTTTGATAGTTTGTGTATACTTGTTTGTTTATGGATTGATTTTCATAACTGATAAAGGATATTGTGCAGAGTCTAGTGGGCAACCATATGTAGCAAGCTGATCCAAATTTTAAAGTTCATATTTTACTTCTTGTCAGAGTCTTTTTGTATGGTTTTCATCGGGGATATCTAAGTTTGACCTTGGTCGATGCCCTCACAGGGTTTTTGTAAAGAGAAAAATACTTTTGATTTCTTGGAATGAAATAAAGAGATTTCTATTCTGTCTCATTTATATTAATCTATGACTTGGTTACTTTTTCTTTTGATATCCACTTTACTTTTTGCAATCTTTTATATGTTCATAAAATTATATAAAAAATTGATATTTTGAAACAATCTTTTCATTTAAAAAATCATCCTAAGCCCTTGTAATTAATCCTTGTGGATTGGGATATACTTTTTTGAGGCTATAAAACATAGGGTGATATTCCCGAATATCTTTCCTTAGCTAAGCAGGATTCGAAAATGCTTGAGTAAGAAAAATTCATATATTTTCCTCAACATAGGGTTTCTTGGGCGTGTGAGAGTGATTTTCCTCAAGAGATACAAGCTCGAGACCCAACTTGCTATACTCAGACCTTGTTGGGGACATGCACTGAAAAACAATCAAGAGCAACATGATCTGATACCACTGATCTGAATTAATTTTGGAACAAAATTAAAGAAAATATATTACAATGAAATACTCATAAAAATTTCCAAAAACTGATAGATACAACAATACATGATTTCTATTGATGAAAGAAATGTACATAGACTGTAAAAACACATAGTGCAAGACTCTCTAGAATGGTGAAAATTTTATCTCTCATAAGAGATGTGATGGCTATGCTCATTCACAAGAAGATGATTACAATGAGGCTCTGAAGGCCTTTTTATGATAAACATGAATGCCAAAACCATAGACATACAAAAACCTAACCCTAGGATATGAAGCACCAAAAGTCATGTGGGCCCCGTTGGGGTGAGTTAGTACACTAACTTCTTGACGTCGTAACGTTTTCATACGATCTTCGTTTTAGGCACGTCATAGCCCGTTGGAAAGGTATTTTCAAGAAATAAGCATTATGCCATTGTACTTGACTCTATCTACAGTTTGACTATGACAAGCTAATAAAACACTGTTTAGAGCCCCAAAATGACCCTGGAAGTACAGAAAGATGTACTGACATGAAAAATTCCAAAATAAGCCAGTTGGAATAGGTGCACGACCACCAATATCCACCTAGATGTTGTGTAGGGCTTCAGGACAACCCCATAAGTGTAGAACCCACAATTACAAAGAAACATGATGAACTAAAAAATGTCTAGATGAGCCAGTTGGAATTTGGAATAGGTGGGTGGCCAATGATATCCACCTTGATCAATCCTCTCCCCTTAGGAAGCAATGGTATCCATTGTGTTCAATTCCTGGGGAAGAGGGGAAAGTGTTTTCTGAATCTGAATCTTTGTGAGATACGTGCCTTCTTGGAGAAGTTGTGTTGCTTGGTCTGTGGAAGGATTTCATGAAACTATTGTTGGCGGGGTTGAATCTGTTCTACCAACCCGTTGTCTCTAGGTTTGATGGGGTATTGTGTAGGCACCATTGTAGGTGAAGATACAATATCTTCTTTCTCTTCGACAATCTGTATCTACTGGATAGAAGGTGTTGAGTTTGTAGTGGCCTTTTGTGGATCCTTTGAACATGCTGTGAAGATGATTCATTTTGTAGTATGAGATATTACCTTGCAACACTGTTTTTTTGGAACAATAGTCAGAACTACATCTAGTATCTGGTATAGCTGACCCCCAGAGTAATAATGAAACTATGAGGTCGAGACTCATAAATAACATGATGTTTCCACATATATGGTTGGCCCAAAACAACATCACATACATCAATAGGGGAAACATCACACACTACCTCATCCTTGAAGGGTTGGATTCCATAGGATAGGTGACACTATTGGCTGACATAAAGATCTCATCCCTGGTGAAGCCACCTAATGTTGTATGGTTGCGGGTGTGGTGTTGTCAACAAACCCAACTATTTGATGACCTTAGATGAGATGAGGTTCTTCTGGCTATCGTTATCAACAATGAAATGCAACGGGGTCCCCTTCATCCACATCTGTGAATGGAAGATGAACTTCCATTCTTTAGGATCTCTTAGTTCTTCTGGTTGAATTGTTTTGGTTACAACAGTAGCAGTGGGGCCTGCGTCGATGATCTGTCTATTTTCAATATTTTCTAGATCATATTTAGAATCATGGTTTGGCTCCTTTTCTTTTACCTCGACCACCAATGATTGTTTCAAGTGACATTCGTTGGTGTTGTGCCAGGGGATTTTGTGGAAGTCGCACCACTTCCCAGTGTCATTCTTCGTCTTTATTTTAACCTTCTTTTCCTCTGTCTTGGACTGGTTTTTTGAAGGTTGTTGATTAGGTTAATCTTTACCATGCTTTAGTTGTTTTGAATTTGCAGACTCAAACTCCCATTTGTTCTGGTGCCTAAATTTATTCTCTATTTTGACAACATATCGATAGGCAACTCCCAATGATGACATGTTTAAGAAATCCATTTCGGTTTGTATGTACCTATGCAAAGTCCTGCAGTATTTAAGAATCAGATTCAACTGAGAGTCTTTGATACCCAGGTTGGTGCACAAGGTATGGAAATTATTTGTGAACTCTGACACTTTTTGGATCTTCTCTTTTCGCAGTGTGGTCCATCTTATGTACTGGTCTTCATAGTTATCAATAGGGTAGTATTGTTCCTTGACCACATCCACAAAAAACTCCCAAATGGGCTCGGCCCCATATATTCCATATTATTCTGTGGAACTTTTCTCCCAATAATTTTCCCACCAATGTTTGACATGGGGGAGAGCCTTAAGGAGTGAGAAGGTGATCTTTTCCCTGTCAGAAAAATTTTGAACAGAGAAATAACCTTCTAGCAGATTTAACCATTTTTCTAAGGCATCCGCATCTATCTAACCTTCAAATATGGGAATATAAAAATCAACTTGTACCTTGAAGGGAGAGGTTCCTCCAAAATGGTCGATTGATGAAGATGTGCCTGTTTCTATCGGTAGGTGTTGAAGGATCTATGCAAAATTCTCTAGCATCTCGTCCCTATGTCACGTGAGAGTTTTCTCAAGCAACAGGTTAATATAATCTTATGCTCCACCATTTTTCTTTTCAGCTTCTATAGAGGTTTTCTTTGGCATGTGAGAGCGATTGTCCTCAAGAGAGACAAGCTCGATACCCAACTTTCTATACTCAGACCTCATCGGGGACATGCACTGAAAAATGATCAAGAGTAGCCTTCTCTGATACCACTAATCGGGATTATTTTTGGAACGAAATGAAAGAAGAGATATTACAATGAACTACTCATAAACATTTCCAGAAAACAATAGATACAACAACACATTATTTCTATTAATGAAAGAAATGTACAAAGACTGTAAAAATACAGAGTGCAAGACTCGTTCGAATGGTGGTAGATTTATCTGTGAGAAGAGATGTGACAATTACTCTCATTCACAATAAGATTATTAAAATGAGGCTTTGAAGGCATTTTAATGATAAAAATGAATGCGAAAACCCTAGACATCCAAAAACCTAACCCTAGGAGATGAAGCACCAAAAGTCATGTGGACCCTGTTGGGGTAAGTTTGTACATTAACTTCCCGTGGTCGTAAATTTTGCATACAATCTTCATTTTAGGCGTGTGATAACCTGTTGGAATGGTCTTTTCGAGAAATATGTATTACGCCATCAAAATTGAATCCATCTATAGTTTGATTGTGGCAAGCCAAGAAAACACTGTTTGGATCCCCAAAACAACCTTGGAAGTACAGAAAGATGTACTGACATGAAAACTTCCAAAATGATCCAGTTGGAATAGATGGCCAACCACCAATATCCACCTGGATGATGTGTAGGGATTTTGGACATCCCCGTAAGTGTTGAACCCATAATTACAAATAAATTTCCCCATTATAGAGAAATGTGTTGAATTGAAAATTGTCCAGATGAGCCAGTTGGAATTTGGAACAGGTGGGTGGCCATTGATATCCACCTGGATCATATAGAGAGTATAATGCCCCCTCTCCTAAATCGATAAGGTTGGCACCTCAACAAATGGATGAAATAAGAGAAAAGGGACTATTTTCAATTGTGAAAACAAGTACAGTAAAGGGCATAAATGCATTGAAAATAAATTATTCTACATTGAATGTGAAGAGGAAGATGATAAAGAATTGGAACCATCACAAGAGATAGATCTAGAAGAGACTACTCCAACTATATATTGTCATGCATTGGACGACATCATTACTACACAAACCCTCAAGATATAAGGATACATAAAAAATAAAAAGGTAACAATGTTGAATGATTCTGGTAGTACCCATAACTTCATCAATTACAAATTAGAAAATGATCTCAATTTCTTAGTCTTTCCGGTACCATAGTTTCAAGTAATGATTGCAGATGGAGGTGCCATAAATTTTTCTGGGAAGTGCCATAGTATTAAGCTCAATATGAGGGAGTATTTGTTGTATAGTTCCATGATTGACATACAAATATGTGGCATTGATGTTGTATTAAGGTCCAATGGTTACGATCATTGGGAACAATGGTCCTTAAGTTTCAATATCTTTTCATTAGATTTTCCTCATAAGGGAAGGGAATTAAGATTAGAGGTATCCAAGGGAAACCAACGATGGTGATAATCTCTAATAGCATTACAAAATTACTCAAAAAGGGACACCATGGTGTAATTTCACAATTGTTCTCACTATATGTTCAAACAGATATATCCTCTTCTCTAGTGGATCTCCAAATAATTATCAACAACCATTCCAAGATATTTGGAGAGATGCCTAAGTTTCTTCCACCTGATCTAGCTCATGACCATGCTATTCATTTGCAACCAAGAAGTGTACCACCTAACATTAGGCCTTATAGGTATCCATATGCATAGAAGAGCGATATTGAGCGTATGATCCAATAAATGTTAGATGCGAGCATCATTCAACTTAGCCAAAGTTCTTTATCTTCACTAGTAGTGATGGTTACAAATAAAGATGTTTCATGGTTTATGTGTCCAGATTATAGACAACTCAACAAAATGACCATCAAATATAAGTTTCCTATTCCTATCATCGATGAATTATTAGATGAATTGCAGGGAGCAATTTTCTTTACTAAGTTGAATCTTCCTTCGAAATATCATGAAATCATAATGAGGTAGGAATACATTCCCAAAGCATCCTTTAGAACACATGTAGGTCACTATGATTTTTTGGTTATGCCATTTGTGATTACTAATTCACCTTCAACATTTCAAATCTCGATGAATTATATTTTCAAACCCTTCCTTAGAAAAATTGAGCTAGTATTTTTTGATGACATACTAATCTACAACAAATATTGGTAAGAGCATATACAACATCTTGACAGAGTATTACAACTTTTGGAGGAGAAACAACTTTATGAAAAGCCTTCCAAGTGTGCATTTGGGGTTCAAGAAGTGGAATATTTGGGTCATATTGTATCTCATGAAGGTGTAAAAGTGAACCCTTAAAAAATTAAAGTGATGAGGGAATGGCCAATTCCCAAAACCTTGAATAAAATTAGAGGATTCTTAGGATTGAAAGGCTATTACCACAAGTTTGTCAAGAAGTATGGTCAAATATCATCACCTCTAACAAAATTATTAAAGAAGGAATAATTTTCTTGGACTCAAGCAACAACTAAAGATTTTTAAAAAGTTAAGGAGGCTATGTGTACAACTCCTATCCTGACCACACCTGACTTAAAAAATTATTTATTGTGGAGTGTGATGATTTAGGCCATGGAATTGGTGCAATTTTAATGCAATAAGGAAGACCCCTTTCCTTTGAAAGCATCCAACTTAAAGGAAAAAACTTATTCAGACCCATTTATGAAAAAGAAATGTTTTCCATACTACATGCAGTTAAGAAATGATGCCCTTACCTAATAGGAAGACACTTCAAAGTAAAAAAATATTAGGATAGTTTGAAGTAATTCTTGCAACAAGGATTGTCTTCAAAAGAGAAAAAAAAATGGGCTACAAAGATGCTAGGTTAAGTCTTTTAAATTATATACAAAAAAGGAAAAAATAATTCTATGGAAGATTCCCTTTCAAGGAAAGAAGAAGGAACATAAGGTTCACTATGTGCTATTTCTCTTCTGCAATTTAATTGGGTGGAAGAAACAAGGATATAATGGAAGCAATATCAAGAGGTATGCAAGATAATTCAACAACTACAAGAGGACCCCAATTTATTATATAATTTTTTATGGAAGAATAATTTGATATGGTATCATTATCGCCTATATTTATTTAAGAATTACCAACTCAAAAAAAATCTCCTTTTGGAATTGCACACTTCTCCTATAAGAGGACATTCAGGGTTCTTGAAAACTTACCACAAGATCGAGAAGGATTTTTTTTGGGAAAGTCTTAAAACTAATGTTCAAATTTTTTTGTCTGAATGTGTTGTATGCCAACATAATAAGAGAGAGACAATCAAGACACCAGGTCTCCTACAACCATTATCTATTCCAAGTCAACATTGGGATGATTTTTCAATGAATTTTATTACAGGTTTAACCAAATTCGAAGGAAATACTATCATCATGGTAGTAGTGTATTAATTGACAAAGTATGCCCATTTTCTCTCCCTTTCTCATCCTTTTAAATAAATTATATTAGCCACAACATTCATGGAAATAGTTCAAAAGCTACATGGAGTCCCCAAGATTATTGTAAGTGATAGAGATCCAATTTTCACTGGAAATTTTTTGACTAAATTATTTTCTTGTTTAGGTACTCAATTGGCTCACAACTTGTTGGATAAGTAGCTTTGGAGACAATTTTGCAGTTTTGGATACAGATTTGGAAAAAATCCTAAGTATAGGAAAAGTGCGCGGAAGAAAAATGAAATATAAGGGGAATTTAGGAGGACAATGCGCATAAGTAGGAAAGTGTGCAGAAGGAAGACAACATGTATACAAGAGAAAAAAGTCGATAAAAGAGTAAAGTCGACAAAGGATAAAGCAAGAAAGAGAGAGAATAAAGCATGGCATAAGGATGACAACCTGACATTGAATAAATAGAAGAACAACATAAAGAAACATGTGTATGGAAAATCAAGAGAAAGCAGACGAACATCTAGTGAAATGAAGTTGTAATGCAATGTATTAGAGTTTTAAGCCATAATTCCTATGTATAAATATGTTAGGGGTTCATTGTTAGAGGTTGGTTGTTAGGGGTTGGATGTTAGGGGTTCCTCCATATGATGATTATCGATCAGTATGATAGAATCTATTTTGTGGGGTTCCATATTTCTTGAATGTAACAGTCTGTTGACGAGAAGAACCGATGAATGAATGCTTGAAAGATGATACTGAATATTGTGTCATCTGCATTTTATATGTTCTTATGAATTATGTGTGGATGCATAGTAGAATAGATTTTTCTTATGGTTTAATGATGGTCCAATATTCATAACTGTTACAACAATGATTTATATAGTAATATGAAATAGAATGATAATATGAATCTGAATCACTAAGTAGTTAATAAAGAACAAGGACATAACCACACACACATAAGTTATAAAGAATAATGAACATGACAATCACCTCCCATTCCCTCACTACTGCAGAAACCTAGTTCTTGCATTCCAAATATATACCTCGGGCGAGACTTCATCTGTGAAAGAAGGTGATGCTGAAAGGGCCAATGTCTGGTGGATTTTGTTGGTTAAATATAACTCAAACCTAGGGTCTTACAAACCACATGTAGCGCCAACAAATGGTTCCATTATTAGGACCCATAATTTGCGATTAAGGGAATGTTTTGGAGGCCAAATAAGAAGGAGATCTCAGATTGGTTGGAAATAAAGGAATGGGAGTTTGATCGAAAAGAGAACATGAATCCTCAGATGAGTGAAAAGAAATGGATGAAAAGGTATGTGTATACAGAACTACATGAAATTTACTTTGGTGATTTTCTAATTATTCTAACTGAGTGGCTAGAAATATTAGTGGAGAATACTGGAAGTTATAGAAATGCAACGCCGAGGAATTGGACTCCTGAGTTGGAAGAAAAATGAATTCTTTAAGTAACCCAACTACTCGTGCAGTTGATTTTTGGTTGGATAGCATACTAGGAGGATATATTATATAATTTGCAATAGATTGTACCCAATCATACAACATTGCAGAAAGGGACTTTTTCAAGGGTTTGTGTAGAAGGTTCATGAAATCATTGGATACGTGGATAAAGATGTTGTTGTGTGACAAGTGCATGATGACAATGCAATCCGACTACTAGAGGGGTTTGGGCACATAGGGGAACTGAGGGATGATAAGAGGATAATATGAGAACATGAGAGAATGAAGGAAGCGATGAAGAAGGATGGAAGGGACTAAGGATGCAAGAAGAGGGTATACTAGAGGAATACTACAAGTTTGGAGTATTGCATGGAGGAAGGAGGTACAAGAAAAAAAATACTGGGGCTGGGAAAGGAGAGTCACACAATGAGCCAAAGGGGAGATACCATATATAGGGGGAGAAGAAGAGAAGTTCCAGTCCAGTCCAGTCTAGTAATAGAAGATCCTTTAAGTCCTACTCAAACTAAGTCCTTTGTTGAATCCAAAACCCTGTGTGCGTCACCAAAATCAGAGATAACAGTTGAAGACTTGTAAAAATCCATTGTATTTAGTGAGAGAGGATAGAGTAGTAGCAGTCAGAACAGTGGGAGTAGTGCACAAAGTTAGATTCAAAATCAGAGTCAACCAACATCACCAAGAGCAGGGAATACACAAAGGAACATGGCAGGAGTAGACAATACTCTTAGGTTTCTTGAGTTCCATGGAGTGAGGTCAGAGGACCCAAAACAACATCTATTTGTCTTTGAAATAATTTGGGCCACTAAGAATGTATAGGATGAGCCTATGAAGATTGCGCAATTAGAAACAACATTTAGAGGCCGTGCACTAGTATGGTATATGAAGCTGCAAAGTATCACACCTGTAAGACAGACCCAGAATTTGACAGAGATAAGGAAAGCATTGTTGAAAAAGTTCAATAAGCCAAAGTCAGAGTCACAGTACATCACATAATTGAAGAAGATTAAACAGGTACAAACAGAGTCAATATGGGATTTCGATTAGAGATTTAAGGATGTGATGGGTAGACTAAATTTCCATATCATAGATCAACAACATCAAGAATGGTTTATTGCAGGGCTTCTACCACACATTCTTAGGCCATTTATTCAACATAAGGTTGTGTTGTAGCCCGAGGCACTGGAAATTGCAATGAAATTGGAGTCATCTCCTATAGGATGCAATGGAGGAATGACACAATTTTAGACATAGTTGGTTGCATTAATGATTCAACTGGAAGAACTTACAAAAGGAAAGGAGAAAAAAGAACAAGTTTGGTGTACCAAGTGCAGAACTGAAGGCCACCACAAGGATGAATTCCCACCATTCACGCAATATTTGGAAATTGGAGTGCCAAATCCATTACCATGAGAAGGGTACTGCGAGATATGTAAGAAATGCAACCATCATCCCACTAAGTGTCCATTACTACAGAAGGATCAAAGTACACCAAGGAACTTGTTTTGAAATTTTTGCAAGTCTGTGGGACATGAAGAGAAGGATTTCCATGCGTTCGACTTAATGAGGGAATGCACATCAAATATGTATAGGATTTAGGAGGATAATGTTGTAGTAGAAGGGGGTGATCTACAATACAACAATCAAAGATGTTTCAATCAAGGGAACAGAGGAAACATTGGTAGAGGTTGAGGTAGAGGAGGAAGATGATCGATAATATGTTATAACTGTAATCAACCAGGACACTTGGCCCGCGACTGCCCAAATCCATCTATAACGTGCACATACTGTAGGGCATTGGATCATGAGACAAAATATTTCCTCAACTAGTTGCGAAGTGGAAAGCCAAAGGTAATCAGAACCAGAATCAAAATCAAAATGTGTAGAAGATATCAGTTGGAAAATAGAATGAAGGACCAAGAATAAAAGTTTTACACATGGAGGAGATAGAACATGAGATGACAAGACAAATGGAGGAAAGTAGAATGAGAAATGGGTAAGTAATTCAATAGTGACTATGTCAACATTTGATCCTCAGTAGGAAATGGAGACATATCATAGAGCGAGAAAATAAGTACTTGGACAGGATTGGGGAGCATCAACATCATCTATGCCTCATGTAGAAGATCACATTGTGCCAGAGAATCCAAATGGAAAGGTAAGAATGCTAACATAATTCTGGAGGACTTGTGTAGAGATAATGAAAGATGAAACTCTATTGAGTACATTATATGACATGATTGATCACTGTACAAGAGGTAGGGAAACTCATATCTCCCAAAGGATGGTAAATTAGGTATTGCACAGGAAGAAAACCAATGGAGAATTTCAATTTAGTGTGTAGATTGGGGAGTATGATGTGGATACTGTCATCTTGGACTTGGGATCTGACGTGAATTTTTTACCTAAGAAGACATGGGAGATGATGGGAAAACCTAAATTAGTATGGTCTCCTGTTCAATTAAGGCTCGTGAATCAACAAAAAATAGTCTCGACTGGTCATTTGATAGGAGTACCCCTGAACATGTATGGGGTGTACAGTATGGCAGAGTTTGAAATTATTGATATCGTGGATGACATTCAACCATATCCAACACTGATGGGAATGGAATGAGATTTTGATAAACAATCAATCATAAACTTCAAGAGGAGGGAGATGATATTTGAGGTTGGAGAAATAAAATTTACTTCACCCTTGGACCCATAAGAAGGAAAATGATACATAGAGCTAGCAAGAGGGAACAACAATGACAACTTATATAACATGACTACGTAGATGGAGGATTATGTCAACTTGACTACAGATGGTACACTAAGTTGGAGAAGTATTTGTTTGTGTGCATCATATTCAGAAGAAGGTATAAAGCATTGGAATCAAAGAATGCATGAAGTGTCAACTAGACAACGTGCACACATAAACCGATCCTTGTGTTGGATTGGAACATAGTTGTGTGATCCACCCATATATGACATATTAACTGATATAAGCATTTTTATAAAGGCATTTGAGTTGCAAGTACCCGAACAACAAATACTGTTAGCACTAGATGTTGTCCTAGAAGGGACTCCAACTAGATGGTGGGTTGCATATAGAGAGGGGATGAAAGACTGGTCACAGTGCAGTAGACTCATGCAAATAAGGTTTGGTACTGAGGAATAAGACATTGCGTAGAAGTATACATGAGAGAGTGACCCAACAGGTCATGTTGAGAAGTGCAGGGATTTATGGAGTTCAATACTAGAGATAGAATGGACAGACATATTTATACACACACTACACACAATTATGAAAAAATGGTATTTGGAATTGGAAATGCGATGGGGGAAAACATGATGGGAAGAGTTGGTCTAGAGGTTCAGGGTCATGTTTAAATTTGAACATGAATCTCCATCAATATATGTTGCGCTACGACCCATTCGAAGTAAGACCTTCTTAGAAGAAGGAACAATGGAGGTATTATCAATGTGAAGTGCGCACAGAGCCAATATAAATGTCCATGAGTTATTGGAATGCTACAATGTAGCTAAGGAAGAAAATGATGAAGAAGATCACATATTTAGAGAACATCACATATTTATTACAAGAATACCAAGACCTATTCCCAACGAAATTTTTATAGATGAAGGGGATAGTTGAAGACTTAGGTGAGATGAAGATTCCATTGAAACCAGATTTTAAGATAGTTTGACATAGGCCTTATAGGTTAAATCCAAACTACAAAGAGAAGGTGAAAGTTGAACTAGACAAGGTGTTGGACATAAGAATTATTGAACTGGTAGAAGAATCTGAGTGGATCAATCCAGTGGTAGTGTAGGAAAAAAAGACAGGAGGAATCATGATTTGTGTGGATCTAAGGAAGTTGAATGACATGTGTTTACATGATCCATTTCCAACACCATTTATAGATGAGGTACTGGAGAACATAGGAGGACAAGAAACTTACTCTTTTACAGATGGATTCTCTGGGTACCATCAGATAAAAATTGCACAGGAGGATTGACACAAGACCACTTTCACGATAGAGTGGGGGAGTTATTAGTATACAGTCATTCCCTTTGTATTAAAAAATTCCCCAGTGGTATTTTATAGAGTTGTGGTAGCAGTGTTCAAGAAATTTATTCTAAGTTCCTTGAAGTGTACCTAGATGATTGGACTGTGTTCAATATATAGGAGGATCACATAGAAGTACTCAAGTTGATGTTGGAGAAAGTGTAAACAATGTAAGATTTCATTGAACCCGAATACGTTTATCTTTTGCGCACTGTTTGGAATTTTGTTGGGACATGTAGTCTGCAAACATGGATTTCTAGTAGATCCAACTACGATTGCAGTCATTTTGGAGTTAGAACCACCTACATCAGTCAGAAAAATGAGGGAAAATATGGGTCATACAAGCTATTACATGAAATTGATTAAGGGATACGCGTAGATCACAACACCAATGGAAATGTTGATCAAGAAGGAAGCAACGTTTCAATGGAATGATGACTATCAGAAGGGGATGGACACCTTGAAATGGAAAATGGTAACTGTGTCGATTTTTATCTTTCTTGATTGGAAAAAAAAGTTCCATGTACATGTAGATGCATCGTCCATAGGTTTGGTTGCAATACTATCTCAACCAGGGGAAGGAGACATAGATCAACTAATTTCTTTTCAAGTAGGAAGTTGTCTATAGAAAAGAATAATTATAATACCATGGAATGAGAAGGATTGGAAATGGTCTATGCGCTACAGAATTTTATACATTATTTAGTGGGGTCTCACTTTAAGATGTACAAATATGATTCTGCATTAAAATACTTAGTCAATAAGCCAATGTTGGGGGGAAGAATATGCATATGGATATTATTTTTCTAGGAATACGATTTTTAGGTTATATTTAAACCGGGGAAGCTGAATGCAGGGCCATATAATCTATCACGCATATTGTCAGGAGAAGATGCAGGAAATTTAGATGAGAACTTACCAGATCCACAACTGTTTGCAGTAAATATGATGGATGGTTACTTCTCAGGCATCGTACAGTTTCAAAGTACAAGCATGGATCCATCAGAGATGAAAGTGACGCAAAATAAATAACTAGTAGTGAAAGAAACATATTATCAGTTGATTACAGGGAATTTATACATGTTGGGTGCAGATGGAATATTGAGATGTCGCGTGTTGGAACACAAAAGATCAATGATACTTGAAGAAGCACATGATGAGATTGTAGGAGGACATTATGCAGGGAGAGAAACTACACAAAATGTTTTGTGCATAGGGATTGGTGGCCTACACTTCAAAAATATGTGAAGGAACACTTCCATTCATGTGATGTATGTCAAAGAGTGGGAAATCCATCTAGGAGGGATGAAATTCCTACAACTCCACAAGTCACATTGCAATAATTTGATAAATGGGCCATAGAATTTGTAGGACCAATCAATCCACAAGAAATAAGATCATGGGAAAGGTACATCATTACGACGATGAAGTATTTGACAAGATGGGAATAAGCAACCCCAGTTAGAGATTGCACCACAAAGACTAGTTCGAGGTTTTTGTTTGAGAATATAGTCGCAAGGTTTGGATGTTTGCACATATTACTCAGTGATCAAGGCACACACTTTTTGAATAAGAAAATTGAAACATTGACTGAGGAGTTCCAAATCCATCATCAGGAGAGTACCTCATATCATTCTCAAGCCAATGGAACAGTGGAGGATTTCAATAAAATATTGGAGAATTCCTTGACCAAAATTTGCAATGTAGGGAGATAGGATTGGGACTTAAGAGTTTTTGTAGTGTTATGGGCTTACATGATGACAAGTAAAAAGTTGACAGGTCAAAAATATTTCATATTGGTTTATGGGCAGGAAGCAATGATGCCAATGAAATTTATTCTACCTAGACTACACATTGCAACAATCACTGAGCTATTAGACACTGGTGCAATAGAGGAGATTGTTACACATCAAATTTCAACACCTAGGTACCTCGCCCTAAGTGTCACAAGTGTCGTAAAAGTGTCATATGGACCTTGCTAAGTGTCACATACACCTCGACACCATGAAATGACATATGTCACAATCCCTAGTCAATGTGGAGGAGAAATATAGTATATGAAGGTCAAAATACTATGTGCACATGAATTATTATTAATATTCATGAAAAGGAAATTAATTTAGTGTGAGAATCCACCTCACATTTGGTTTCCTATTTTTTAAGGGGAGGTTGAGGATCTCATGGATGGTTGAAATATTTCCTCCTTAAAATCCTTGAGAGATATTTCCTCCCTACAATCATTAAGAGATATTTTCTCCCTAAATATCTTGGAGATCCCATTTTAGTGGAGTTGATGAGTGATCCTCTCCATGGTGGTTAAGCATCCAAATCCTATATAATGAAGGATTTCCATGCAGAAGAAAAGGAATATTAGAGGTATCGAACTTATGATCTTGGGATAAAGATTTTGGTTATGATCTTGGGAGCATTGTGCAAGTGTTGGATGAATAGGACTTGGAGAGGTTGCTGCAACTGCATCTACAGATTACAAGTGCCTTGTTATGTTCTCATTAATATATGCTTGGCCTATTTACTTCAAGTTTGTGTATGGTTGCATATACTTGTCTTTTGTTGATAAATTTAGTTTAAACTAATCTTGGTATAATAGGAAGTATGCATTATCTTTACTGTCTATTGGATTGCAGATCTCATTAAGGAGCTTGAAGATCAAGTTCAGCCTGGACTAAGTGAGGACAAGCTTCAGAAAAAGGTACATCATAATTTATTCCTCTTTTCCCTTTGACTAGTTTAACTACATTTAAAGGAATG
>ML833545.1:0-12665 GCA_009831015.1 Picea engelmannii
TAATTTTTTAGCCATTTTTGTATAGTTTTTGGCCCTTTTGCTGTGCTGTGGATTTAATCCTTGTGCCATGAATGCCTGTTTTTCTGTGTTGATGATGCGGAGTTCTTGTCGTCCTGTGCGGACGAAATTTCAGTGATAACAAGTAGTCATTTTATTGACTACATCTTTTACTCTCACACAATAATCACTTACATTTTCAGCTTCTTGCATCTTCAAATTCTCAAATTCTCTTTTCAATGTCTGTAGCTTGACAAATTTGACTTGATCACTGCCTTGGTAATATTCTTGTAGAGTTTTCCAGGCATCCTCTGTTGTCTTTTCACCTGCAATTCTTGGAAACTGACTTTTATCAAGAGCAATTTGAATATGAAATAAAGCTTGAGCATTCTTCTTTCTAGATTCCTTCTTAGCTACTCTATCATTTGCAGTAAGAGTGGTCCAATCTTCTGGCTCTGCATAACCCGTTTCTACAATATCCCATAGATGTTTACCTATCAAAAAGGTCATCATCTTGATGCACCAATAATCATAATCACTTCCATTAAATTCTAGAATGGGCAAGGAATTAGAGTTTAACATGGTTACCCTAAAACAACAACTAGCTTTGATACCAAATGAAGGATCTATGCAGACCTATCTCTGGACTAGATAATCATTCAAATAGAATAGCATAACAATATAGAAAACGATTAAATCACAATATCATAGAATCAAGTTTACAATCCATGCATAAAGAAAGAAGAAATTATTATTCAGGTAGCTGCAAAAAAAGGTTGCGTTCAATTGTGATCAACCTTGATCTTTATAACAATACATAGCCTCATAGAACAAACAGTTAGTTGCTCCTAATTGAACACTTACAACAATTTATTTTAAAAAACTACTCATGCATTTTGCATGCATTATTTAGTCAAACAATCCATATCTAAAAACTAACCGACAGAAAAGGAAACTGCAAATAGATTGCATCAAGTCAGATGATTGACAAGACTGCATCAATTACCCACAAAAATCGTACAATTTTATCATAGAGATTCTGATTGTGTTTTATGTTTGATGTAGACTTTCAGGAAATCCGCTTCTTTATCAAGAAGACATAAATCAATGCACTAAATCTGAATTTGGTAGCAATAAAAGTCTTATTATTAGTGTGTCGGTCCTTGGAGGAGTAGTAATATTTTTTTGTCATATATTGTTGCAACAATAATTTGTGGAAAATGATATTCCATATTCTTTCACTACCTATGTTCATATTAGGAACTCCCCTAATGTGGAATCTCTAGAGTCTTCTCACATAATTGGAAAGGTTGAAACAAAGCTAGGCTGATGGTGTCTGTATTTATGATTTTGTGTATTTCTTTACAGAAGAAAAATGATCATTTGAATCGTTTACATTTTTTGTAAATGATTTTAATATTTCTGTAACATCATTCTACTATTGTTCTAGTAGGGAAAATTCCTTTGAATGAAATGATAAGGGAACATGAATTAGCATCACCCCAATGAGGAGATCAAGGAAATAACTGGTGGCTTTTGAAAGAAAATCAACAGACGAGGATTTGGGCCTATAGTATATGGTCTTGTTCAAAATTGATTGGAGGAGAACATCAAAGTATTGTTAGAAACATCGAAACAAGGATACAAGGAATTCTCAATAGAGGTATATATGGTTGCTTAAGTAATCGGGGTTTCACATTTTTTTACTTTACTGTTCACAATGCTTTATAATTAAGCGGTCAAATACTGAATGGAGGATTGGCGGTTAACTTACCCCTCCCTTGGGCTCATGTAATACTTAGTTGTATAGAGTAGGAAAGAGGTTGTAGATGTTAGAGAAAATCTCTTTAATGAATGGATGAAATAGCTTCCTGTGGTTGCTTGGAGAAGCATGGCCTTCCAAGATAGACCAACTAACCTTCCTTTCCTTCTTTCTGTTCAACAACATAGGTATTCCAACAGAGGATAAACAGATTCAGTAACCACTCACACAACTAGATCAAATTGTTGAACTTATGCTTATACTGAGAGGGGGGGTGAATCAATATAGGGTACTTTTTACTTTATTTAACTATTCATCAATCATTCATTAGCTGAGAAACAATAATCAAATATAAACTCAAATCACAATGCACAGAGTTTACCATGGAAACCCAATCGGGAGAAAACCATAAAACTTATATTTATAAATGCATGTAGGCACCAAACTATTGTTACAAAGGTTTTAGGAACCAACCTACTAGAGACACCAATCTCCTTAACTGAGCACCAACTCAACAACACCTGTAGACACCAACCTATTGGAGACACCAATCCCCTCACCTGAGCACTAACTCAACAAGATATTATGTAGGCACCAACCTACTGGAGACACCAATATCATCAACTGAGAATCAACTTAGTAAGACTTGTATAGACACCAATCCAATATCTTCATACACAGAGTACTTATGACTTCACCTTCATGCTTCATACTTTAGACATAGCTTCAAACCCTAGTCATATTTAGCCTTCATGCCTTAGTGATCCTCATAACATCATTCCCATAATACGATCCCAGAATACAGCATCACAAACTCAAAACAACGCACTTTGCAACATCACATACCTTCAGTTCTTCATAGCGCACCTTAAGAGCAAGAAAATTCGAAGAAAACCCCTCAAACTTCTCTCTCACACTTTTAGATCGCAAAAAGACACCCTGGCTCCTTTAGCGCACCTCAGATCTCTTTTGTGCACCTCAAACTTGATATCTTTCTTGTATGCTCTTCAAATGCGCATATCTATCATGTATTTATAGAATTTATGTCCTCACTTTCAGGGCTGACCTGTAGAGACTAGTTGAGTCGACATAAATTTTATGGCTAGGTTGTCAGACGAAAAAATTCATCTCTCCTCATTCCTAAGAAGTTAGAGGGAATTCCATATACCATTGGAAAGGTCTCAGAATAAGATTTCCAACCATATAACATATGCTCCCATTTGAGCTAGCTATATAGGGTAAAAAATAATTCAAATATAGGGTATCCAAACTAAGCATCAAAAATCCAAAAACAATATGTCAAACAAATTCCATCTTGCAATATTTTTCTTGGACATATGTAGTCTCCTCCTATATTTGACATCAATGACAACAATATTTCCAACACAAATATCAACACACCAATGTTTTTACGTGGTGAAACCTCTGTGGGGAAACATCCACGACCCCATATAATGTGGCCACTTGAAGCAATTTATTAATGCAAAAGCAAATATTACAGAGAGATTTATAAGAGATTTTCTCACAATTGATCATCATAAAATGACCCTCCATGCTCTTTAAATAGAGATCATGGACCAATCGAGTGCTAAGACATGGATCTATGCAGCTGTTAAGATCGAGGAAAGTATGAGCCATCGGATCACTTTGTGTCGAGAACATATTGTGGCTGTCAAATTTCCTAACTACAAATGCATACTAAAGAAACACATTGAGAAACACACTTTAACATAACAAAAAATTATACCATGTCGATCTTAACTAACTCCTAAGTGTCTAAATATCATAAAATCGCCCCTTAAGAACAACTTGGGATAGGATTGAAGGATTTACAAAGGTGACACAATAAGAGAAGGAATGAGGAATTAGAGCCTATCCCCCCTTAATGACAACTTCCTGAAATCCTAACATAGATCGAAGTTTGGAAAAATTCTCTTCTATAAGAGACTTGGTGAAAATGTCTACAACTTGATCTTCTGTAGGGAAAAATAACACTTCAATAACTCGATCATGAATGAGTTTATAATGAAGTACATGTGTATCTCAATGTGTTTTTTGCGCTTATGTTGAACTAGATATTTGGAAATCTTGATGGCACTCTGATTGTCACACCAAAGGGTGGTCGGATGCTACTACTAGAAGCCAAAATATGAAAGAATTTGTCGAAGACACAAGGCTTCTTGAATTGCATTAACCACTACTTGATACTCTTCTTCTATTGAAGAAAGAGAAATATCCTATTGTTTCTTAGAGGCCCAAGTGATAGGTCTTGAACCAAGGTTGAAAACATAACCTGCAGTAGACTTTTGATCATTAGGGCCGTCAGCCCAATTTCAATCAGTGAAACCAACCAATAAAGGAGTCCCCCCTAAATTGTAATGTATCCTAAACTGAACTGTAGCCTATACATACATGAGTATCATTTTAGCTACTTTCAAATGGCTTTCATGGGGTGTTTTCCTATACCGGGAAACAATACCAACAACAAAGGAAATATCATGATGGGTATGAGTCAAATATAAGAGGCTACCAACTAATTGACGATACAAAGTGGCATCAACTTCAGGAGAAGTACAAGTGGTAACAAGTTTGACTCGAGACTGGAAGGGATAAGGGGCTAGTTTAGAATCATCCATGTGAAAGTGACAAATAAGATCACAAGCATACTTATACCGAGAAAGAAAAATTTCTTCCTTGGTTTTTAAAACTTGGAGGCCAAGGAAATAGTGCAAATAACCTAAGTCAGTCATTTCAAATTTCTTCTTAAGATTGTTTTTCACATGGTTTAAAAGTTTAGGATCACTACCAGTGAGGATACGGTCATCAACATAAAGAACAAGTATTATGAGATGACTTCCTACTTTCTTGGTATAAACATTAGGGTCAAAATGGCATCTAGAAAAGCCAGTATCAAGAAGAAAGGTATCCATTTTGGCATACCAATCTCGGGGAGCATGCTTAATACCATAAAGAGATTTCTTAAGGAAACAAACAAGGATAGAGTCATTATGGACATAGCTAAGGAGGTTGTTCCATGTATATTTCTTCTTGAAAATCCCCATCCAAGAAGGAAGATTTAACATCCATCTGATGGACCTCCCATTTATGTGAGGCAGCAAGGGCTAGAACAAGGCGGATGGAATTCATTTTGGTTGCAAGGCTAAATGTTTCATTGTAGTATATGCCTTCAACTTGAGAGAACCATTTGGAAACTAACCGAGCATTATGTCTTTCAACACTTCCATTTGATGCATACTTAGTTCTATACACCCATTTACATCTGACAAGTTTTTTTCCCTATCAGAAGAGGCACAAGATCCCAAGTACCATTCATCATTAAAGAATGATACTCTTCATTCATTGTTATATCCCAATATGGATGACCCAAAGCTTCTACAAATGTTTATGGATCACGAGTCTTTGAAAATTCAGCCAAAAGAGAAGAGGCTCAATATAAATATGAACATGTTCGACATTGATATGAAGAATCACCGAAAAGATCATCAACTACTTCTCGAGTTGAACAGGCCCATTCAGGAAGCAGTGGTATTGTTGCAAGTTCATGTTCAATGGAATCATATGGAGGAAGGTGGGCAAGCGTAGGTGGATTTCCATCCTCACTTTCATCATCTAAAGAAGAAGAAACCAAAATAGGAACAAATTATGGCACAAACTTTGAATATGGCTCACTTGCTGTAGATGACACAAACATCGAATTAGGCTCACAAGCCAAGAGATTTTCATAAAATTTAACTTCTCTTCTAATAATAATTTCATTAGAATTAGGTTGAAGAAGTATGTAACCTTTGACATCTTCGAAATATCCAACAAAAATAAACTTCTCACTTTTAGGCTGTAAAACTTTCCTTTTCTCATCGGGAATGTGTGTCCATGCTACACTGCTAAATACATGGAAGTGGCTTACATCTGGCTTAATTTTATTCCATGCTTCTTCCGATGTTATATTTTTTAGATCCTTTGTGGGAGTCCAATTTACTATGTAATGTGCATAGTTAATGGCTTCCACCCAATAATTAAGACTTAATCCCTTAGATTGGATCATACAATTACCCATTTCTTTTATTGTGCAATTCTTTCTCTCAACAACACCATTTTTTCGTGGTGTATATGGAACAATGTTTTGCATTTGGATGCCTTATGCAGTGTATTAACTTGTAAAATTGTTGTTCACATATTCTCCTCCATTATCTTTTCTTAACCTTTGAATTTGATGTCCAAACTGTTTTCCTACAAGGGCCTTGTAGGTACTAATATACGAAAGGACTTGCCCCCCACTCTTCTCACATGCATGAAATTACTCCTAGTTGGCTTCTTGAATATTTTTTCGTGGTTTATCAAAAGAAAGGTGGGGCAATGGAGACTTGTATGGGAGGAATGAGCAACACTACTTAGACTAAGGCTATTCAAAGTTGGAGATGTTGCCTAGTAAGAATTTCCCTCAACCTTTGAAATGTGTTTTGGAACTTTTTTGGGGTGTTTAAAGCTTCAGGGTATATTCAAAACATGCTCATCTCTCTGTTTTGGTACTTGGAAATCTTCTAGGTGTTTGGCATTTTTTTTTTATGCAATCTCGTTCTTTTTTTTGGTGACTTTCATTTTGGAGTTTTTGGATCTTATGTCTTCTAGGTGTGGACATTCAATGCTTTGGCCTCTTTGTTGAATGATATGTGGTGCAATGGGCTATTTTTTCTCATACTTTGGAAACTAGGTTTTCTCTAGCCAAATTTCTCTGAGTGGTAGTCTTGGTCCATCAGGACATTTGTTTGAGATTGACAATGTTTCCCTTCTCTATGTGAATTATCGAGAAGCTCGGGACTTTCACAGGTTCTCAGAAGACGTGGAAAATCCATCAAAAACAACATAACCTAACTATTTTTTGTGACTACCAAAGTCCATGGAAATGAGCATCAGTGCACCTCTCAAAGTGCACTCAGGACTTTCGCAGGGTTCTCAGAAGACATGAAAAAACCATCAAAAACAACATAACGTAACTATTCTTTGTGACTACCAAAGTCCATGGAAATGAGCATGACTGCACCTCTCAAAGTGCAATTATTATGAACACTTTGGTCTAGCACCATGGATAATTTTAATTATGAAAATTTATCTCAGAATGTAGAAACTTGGTGAATCTTACTAGTTCTTAGTATGGAAACTATAAAATGTTTGGCCACATTTTTGTGAAAATATTCAAATTTCTAAGGATTTTATATATTTTCTATAAAATTTAGACTATTTTTAAGGTAAAATAATTTTATTCTATAGAATTTGGGCTACTCACTTTTAGAAAATATGGAAATTGATGAATCATTCTTTTGGAAAAAAGTGTGGAAAATCAGCATGAGGGATGATGTCCACAAACTCAATCTAAGAAGACTTCAAGGAGGAAGAACTGTGATATGGACCTCGAAAACTAGGATTCCCATCCTTCCAACATTGGACAACAACAATCATCATGTTTTTTAGTAATATTTATCTTTAATAAATAGATAAGAATTTTAGTTGTTTTCCCAAGGCTCAAGAATTTTAGTTGTTTTCCTAAAGCTTTATACCTTCAAGGAATTTTGGAATGTTTTAAATGTGTACATTTGTTAAACTTTTTTTTTTTTTTAAGAATATTTCTTTTGCTTGGAAAATCATGCTATTAATACTTATATACTTCTGATGGTGTATTACAACTTTATAATATAAAGTTCTTTTTCAAAGTTTTTTTTTAATATCTTTAAATAAATATAATTTTAAAAATATATTTTAATTAAAATATATATATATATATATATTAAAACCAGTCTATATATAAATCAAGTAAAATTAAAAAATACAAAAAAAAAAATTATTATTATTATTATTTTCAATCTAGATTTAGTTTAATAGAAAAACGATTTACACATGAGTGAAATTCTATCATTAAAATTATATAAAACTAAATATAACTTGAACACTCATTTGGAGAGTTCAACTCCCCACAAAAAAATCATATTTCTACTTTTCACTATGTTTAGTGATTTCGTTAGCTATTTGTTTCTAGACCATTCATAGAAACTAATCATGACAGAATCTGCCAGGGGTCTTCCCACACGTAACATCCCAGATTTGCCCACACTTGACATATCGCCCACGTTCAACCATTTTTGGGAAGTGGAGAACGACCGTTATCCTAACATCTTCTTTTGATAATAATATATTACTGGCCACGTCTGTAATGTTTGTGTGTAAATCATATTTGATTTGCTGTTAATAACAACTAACAAAAAGATCTGTACAGGTAGTGTCATAGATTGGAAATTGTTCCGTGTGCTCCTCATAAAATAAAAATAATATTCCATCTGGTCACATGGAATGTGGAAAAGATTTCTACACTTCTGAACTTACAACACTTTTATATTTTTTAAGTTTATGTATGTGAATCATTATTAAAATAATTTTGTTTTTCTGTGTTTTGATTAGCATAAGGAAGAAAATCAGTGTTACTAAAATAAGAATTAATTCTCATGAGTTGTATAGTGATAGTGGACCACACTCAAAGTGTTTATTATGAAAAGCATGTTTTCTTAGAGTGACCTGCTTATACCCAAATTAGATCTCAATTTCAAAATATTTGTCACAATATCGACCTTTCTAACTTTTTAAATCATAAAAAATACAATAATCTTAAAATATTTCTTTAAAGAAGTTCAAATAATATCTTACCTTTCTTAAAGTCTAATACACCAATCTAAGTGCAGTATATATATATATATATATATATATATATATATATATATATACATTAATTACTTATAATCATCAATTTTTTTTATTAATAATAATAAATAAATATTAATAAAAAAAACATAAAAAATCTTCATTTAAACATCATAATGAATGTAAACCTTAACTATAAAATCATATTAAAAATCATATTAATCAAATGCATTGGATGCATTACAAATTTCAACAAATATAATGAAAAATATACATTTTAAATAACTATTTTTCAAAGCTGCATTTTAAACTCATTAGTTATTAAAGGATTCTTTTCCGATAAAAAAAATGGACATTTTGATGTGAAGAGTTATTTTGATTTAATAAAATTAAACATATTATTGTAACATTGCAGAATTCTATTACAACAAAGATATTAGAGATAATCTATTTTTATATTAAAAATAATTTTTTAATTAATTTAAAATTATTATTTATTATTATTATTTAAATTAGTTAAAAAAACAATAAATACACAATAATTTCAAACCTAAAACATTAAAAATAAATGTGGACTGTATTGATTGCCCAAAACTGTGGGATATTTAATGGGAACCTTAAAAGTTTCAGATTTCATTCCATTCTTATTATTCACAAGTATACAGAATTGGTTATCAATATGAATCTAGTAGTATTGTATTTAATACTCTGTACACTAGAATATATATAGTTGGATCTAAAACACTTTTAAGTATGATACATATATATTTCAACATATAGAACATTAAATACTTTACTGTGAGGTGCATATTGTTTGCTTGCAGACAAACTTATCAAGACACAGCATAGGTATCCTTCCCAATCAATCATAGTAGCAAGATTTGGCATCTTCTAACCCTCCTTATCAAGAAAAAAACATTCACAATTTTTTCTCTATTAAACATATTTCAATAAAAATAAATAAATACTTAATAAAAAAAGTTACTTATGTTTTAAAAAATATACATATCTATCAATACTAAAACATACATTTTGTTCTAAGTTTTATAAACTTGAAAAAATCAGAAAGAAATTAAAAAAATTTATTGAGAATTTCAAAAATAAAGTTTATATTGATAAGATTAAAAAAAATATATCATTTTAACTTCTTTAAGAAGATTGGCCATACATGAAAGAATGGATTTGGTATGGTGTAAGTTGGTTGACGTTATCCTATGCTTATGCATATTAAAATTGTTTCATTTCTATATAAAAAAATTAATATAACCTAAATTTTTTTATTATTATGTTTAGTAATGAAAATTTAGTTTAAATTAAAAAAAAAAAAAAAATATTATTATATTTACTATTTATAAAAATTTAGTTTGAATTAAAATGAGAATTTAGTTTGAATTAAAATGAAAATTTAAATTAAATTAAGAAATTATTTGCCAAATTTCAAATAAAACTTTGATAATCCACCATTTATAATTATAACTTGTTTATTCATATTTTTTTAACTAAAATCGGCATTGTTTTAATCAATCATAATCATTCTAAACATAGAATTATTTTAATCCATAAATTTTAAACATCAATTTATATAAACATGAAATGCTTTGTATTCTCATGTTAACTCACTTATATTGAGAGATGCATTCCAAGAGATTGATTCTCTTAAACAACATTTATATTCTCAACTCGTACAATTTTATCATAGAGATTTTGAAATTTGAGATTACATATTCTGATTGTGTTTTATCTTTGATCTAGACTTTTAGGGAATCCACTTCTTTGTCAAGAAGACGTAAATCAATGCACTAAATCTGGTAGCAATAAAAGTCTTATTATTAACTTGTTTGCAACAATAATTTGTGGAAAATGATATTCCCTATTCTTTCACTACCTATGTTCGTATTAGGAACTCCCCTAATGTGGACTCTTTAGAGTCTTCTCACATAATTGAAAAGGTTGAATCAAAGCTAGGTTGATGGTGTGTATATATGATTTTGTGTATTTCTTTACATAAGAGAAATGATCATTCGAATCATGTACAAAAAATGATTTTAATATTTATGTAACATCATTCTACTAGAACGTTCTAGTAGGGAAAATTCCTTTGAATGAAATGACAAGGGAACAGACATAGAATCACCCCAATGAGGATATCAAGGAAATAACTGGTGGCTTTCGAAAGAAAATCGACAAAGGAGGATTTGGGCCTATAGTCTATGGTATTCTTCAAAATGGATTGGAGGAGATCATCAAAGTATTGTTAGAAACATTGAAACAAGGAGAGAAGGAATTCTCAATAGAGGTATATATGGTTGCTTAAGTGATCGGGGTTTCACGTTTTTGTACGTCACTGTTCACAATGCTTTATAATTAAGCGATCAAATACTAAATGGAGGAGTGGCACTTAACATACCCCTCCCTTGGGCTCACGTAATACTTAGTTGTATAGAGTAGGAAAGAGGTTGTAGGTGTTAGAGAAAATCCCTATAATGAATGGATGAAATAGCTTCTCGTGGTTGCTTGGAGAAAGCACGACCTTCCAAGAAGGATTTGGGTGCTACAACGAAAATCCTTGGTATGAGAATAACAAGAGACAAAAAAAATCACAAATTGACATTGTCTCAGAGTGAGTACATAGAGAAGGTGTTGGAGAGGCTTAGAATGCAGAATGCAAAACTAGTTAGTACACCTTTGGTTAGTCATTTCAAATTAACCAAGAAAATGTGTCCCAAGACATGAGAGCAGATACAATACATGTCTAGGGTCCCTTATTCATCAACAATTGGCAGCTTGATGTATGCGATGGTGTGCACAAGACCAGATATTGCACATGTAATGAGAGTTGTGAGAAGGTATATGAACAATCCATGTAAAGAACATTGGGAGGCAGTAAAGTGGATTCTAAAGTATTTGAGGGGTGCTAGTACTCATGCATTATGTTTTGTAGGTTCAAACACTCTTCTACAGGGATATGTTGGTTCAGATATGGAAAGTGATAAAGATAGCAAGAGGAGCACTACAGGGTATGTTTTTACTATAAGTGGAACAATAGTAAGTTGGATTTTGAAAGTACAAAAGGTTGTTGCAATTTCAACAATGGAAGCAGAATATGTTTCTGCTACAGAGGCTAGTAAAGACATGATTTGACTGCAGAGGTTTATGGAGGAATTGGGAAATAATTCGGAGAATAGCAGGTTGTATTGTGACAGCTAGAGTACCATTCATCTTGCAAAGAACCAAACCTTCCATTCTAAGACTAAACATATACAACTCAAGTATCATTTCATACGATCCATCTTGGAAGATGGACAACTGAAGTTGGAAAAGATACATACTATCCAGAATATTATATAAATGTTAACAAATGTAGTAACCAAGGAGAAACTGAGTTCCTGCTCAGTTTCAGTTGGACTTCAAGCATGAAGGTGAAGATGAGAAATTTGTCAGGTCTAAGGTGGATCATAGACCAACATGTACAACAACAGTGGAGTTGTTGTGATCAGTCTCCAAGTAGGAGATTGTTGGTTGTGGAGCCTGATTATCTTCCTAATTCATATGAAAGTCAAAGAGATTGTAGGATACACAATTTGTAGTCAATATGAACCGTTCATTATAGGGTTGTAGATCTGATAGTAGAAGTTATGTTAATATAGGGTTTTTTTCCCTAGAAGGAAACCCTCTTTTATGTATGAGGGAATTGTATTGCGGCGGTAGATGAATGTGAATATTGTATTATGAGAGAGGAGATTGTGAGAGAAATAAGATGAAGTTATAGTAGATGTGCTATAGGTTGTATCCCTTCATTTGTTGGATAATAATAAAGGAAGGACTTGACAATTTCTTTGGTGGACGCAGCCCACATTGGATGAACCATATATATCTGTGTCTCTATTGTATTGTGTATCTTCAGTGTTTTTATTTCCGCATTTGTTATATTTTATCGCTTTGCGATCCCGTTTTTCTAGTATTTTATTAAATAAAAAAATTAGAAATTTTTTAATTTTGACAATATAATTTTTTATGATTGTAAAATTGACATTCTATAATTTTTTGTGAACATAAATTGAAGAGTAATGAAATATCAAATTGTTATGAATTTTGTGTTTGAAAAACAAGATCAAAGCAATGTTGCTTTCCACACTAAAGTGAAATTATACCATATTATTACAATATAAAATCTAAGTTTAAAGTTCATCCTTGATCCCAA
>ML833545.1:20402-51232 GCA_009831015.1 Picea engelmannii
CAATAATTTTAAATCTAAAACATTAAAATAAGTGTTGCATAGCAGTGTAGTCCTTTCAGGTTGGAATGAGAATAAATGCACTGCTATGTTGGAACGAGGAAGAAATAGAAGTCTGAAAAAGCAGAGAGACGTGGAAAGCAGCTTGAAGTACAGGTGGTATCCATGCAAAGGATGCCTCGTGGCAGTGTGTCAGAGGCCATCCAGAAGACATTGGACTGGTAGATGACCCCCATAGAACCTCGTGAATTAGTTAATCACAATATTATATTAATATGTGGTTAATATGCAGACGCGGTGGTAGATGACCCCAAAGAACCTCCTGAATTAGTTAATCATAATATTATATTAATATGTGGTTAATATGCAAACGAGGCTATTTTTTCCTAGGGTGTGTATAGTTCAAACATGGGACTTAGAAAATTTCCATTTCAATGACTTGAAATAAAGGTTTCTAGAAAAAAGGAGCACGAATCACACATTAAACATTCAAATATAATAAACACAATTTCCTGACATCTAGCATAGTTGAAAGAAATAAATTTAGCATTCTAAAAGCAGGTCACAAAAATTGTTCCCGAATTAGTTTTCTTTGAAATTTATCAAAAATTAATAATGTATGTACATATTTCTGGAATCTATTCCATATTTCTAGAAATTTAAATGTGTTTTTTCATAATATTAATATATGACTCCCAAAGAACCTCTCGAATTAGTTAAACATAATATTATATTAATATGTGGTTAATATGCGAACGAAGTTGTTTTTTCCTGGGGTGTCTATAGTTCAAACATGGGACTTAGAAAATTTATGTCTCAATGACTTGAAATAAAGGTTCCTAGAAAAAAGGAGAATGAATCACACATTAAGCATTCAAATATAATAAACACAATTTCTTGGCATCTAGCATAGTTGAAGGAAATAAATTTAGCATTCCGAAAGCAGGTCACAAAAATTGTTCCCGAATTAGTTTTCTTTGAAATTTATCAAAAATTAATAATGTTTGTTACATATTTATGGAATCTATTCCATATTTTTGGAAATTTAAATTCATTTGTCATATAGACTGGGATTGAGGCTCCCACAGACCATAAATGAAATAAGTACAAGAAATAAGACTGTAGAAAGAAGAAGTGCACGACGGTAGAGAGGAAGACCTGAAAAAAAGAAATTGGAAGTTATGAGTCTTTGGTTAGAGATTTCTATTTTAAGAGGTAGAATAACTGGATTGATAAACAAAGCAAAATGTGATCAGTATAGACTTACTATGAAGCTGATGCATTTTTGTTTCTCTCGTTAACAGCCACCGGAATCGTGTCAACATGTTGTTGTCCTTCATTAGTGAGCTTGTCCATTCTCCTTTGGAGCCATTATTCAATGTAGCTTATCATGGGGGCCATTTTCATCTCGGATTTCTATGTCGAAAAGCTCGTTTTCTAATTTCCTTAGATCCATAGAAATACTATGCAGATCCTGTTCAATTTCTTCATTGTGTGTCGAATAGTCCACTAGCCAGTTGTCAACGTCATCTTCACCATATTCAAGGATGTCTTATAAATTTTATAAAGACAACCCCTTTAAAATATCAAGTTGTTCATCGAAGGCTTGCTTGGTTAAGGACAAGTATTTGAGGATTAAGTTTGGGTGTTGAACCTCGTTGGTACTTCCGGCTAAGTCTATTTGGGTCAGGTTTCTGAATAGTTCTTCTTTCTATGATATGGTTTGTTCACATGATTCGACAATGAGATATAGGTTCTTAACTTTCCTTTTCTAGCATGCTTTTAATTGTTTGACCCGCTTTGGGTAGGGGAGATCCTCTTGTCTTCTTTTCAAATCCAAGTTGTTGATGGCATGGTTGGAAAAGGGATCACCGTCTGTTCATAGAAATGTTCTTCATTTTTTGAATTCGTCTGCAAATGTTCGTGCAAATCATTTTCCCTCTTTCGAAAGGAATTTGTATTTTGTGATGTTTCCCAGGCTTCAGCAATTAGCTGCATTATTTTCTTGATGTTCTTCTCTACATAGGCTCTACAAGATGTGAGGAGGTTGGAGGATCCTTTTAACTTGGTTACAGGGGTAGCAGGCATGGTTTTTGCTAAAGGACTAGCAAACATTGGGGTAGCAATGAAAGCCTCCTCCAATTTCTTGATCCGGTCATTCAATATGGCATTCTCCGCTTCAATTCCTCCAATTTCTTGATCCGGTCATTCAATATGGCATTCTCCGCTTCAATTCCTCCAATGGAATCATCAAGAGCATCAACGATTGCGCGATGAAAATGAGAGATTTGGGACGAATTCATTTTCCTAAAGTTAATTTATGAACGAGATTTTCCTTTCTTATTTGTTACATCTCTCTTTTCAATAATTAAATTTTTAGATTGGCTGTCAAAAACAACACTCTGGAATACGAAGGATTCATCTTCGTCAAAAATATCGGTCCCATCTATTTCCATTGTGGAACTATGGTGCATCGAGTCCATGGGAGGATCCCCTTTGCGGGATAGGGTATCCACAAATGTTCCAAGTTACATGTTCTCACTTTCAATTTCGGGTTCTTCCGCATGCTCTACAATGTTTTTTCTCTTCTTCGTCAGGGGAATCTTGTGAGAACTATCAATTTTTCTGCAAGGAGGGTTCTTATCTCCTCCTCCATTTGAAGATTTCTGGGTTTCTTTCTTACTAGGGTGGGCCATTGAAGCGATGCTCCGTGATGTCATGCTCTTGGGAGTGTTGGCCGGGGACTAGACACTCTTCTCACCAAAGCCTTTTCCCTATTGTTTGTACAATTCAATTGGGCTTTGGAATGTATCTACGTTGCAATTGTTAGAAGCAGGAGTGTTTTTGTCATTGTCTCTGTCTTCGATCAAGCGTCTATGGATAAAAGTGTTGCTAAATCCAGATGATACTAAATGTTCTCGAAAAACCCCATTAGGGTCGAACCCTTTTATCCTTTCAGCATATTTTAGGTTCAAGTTCTTGAAATGGCTTGCGAATTCGTCAATCTTGTCGACGTTTCTGAACAAGAAGTCCCCGACTTTCCAGGGAAGAGGAATGAACTGTTTTTTTCTCTTGTATAAATCTCTGAAAAAAGAGACGAAGTCATTAAAAACCTCATAAAAACAATGGGAGGCCTTGTGCCTCCATAAGGCATGGTGCCAGAATGTTACTGGGTCAAATTCATAGTTTATTTTCTTAGACAAAGACAGTTTTGGAAACGGACAATATTGCACTATTGCGAAAATCAAGTAGGATGACATATAAAAATTATTCTCTTCTTTGAATTGTGTTAGTTGGGAACAGATTTCAATGGAAATTAGCTTCCCCCAATAAAAAATGAATTGTTCCTTGACTGTGAAGTACAAAATATAAATAACTATACGGGAAATGCTTGTCGTGGATTCCTGTCCCGTTATTCTTGTAAACAACCAAGCAATTTCCCGGAATGGATTTCTAAAAGAACTGACCTGCAACTTCATGATATCTTCAGGAACTGTTGTCGGGTCTTCAAGGAACTTGGGTAAGATGTAACGTCCCCATCCACCAACAGGTCGAGCAACGCCACTACTACAACTTTGCTGCTCTACTCTGATCTGTGACAACTCCAGCCTTAAACTACTGGGCTATGCCACACAGGGATACTTGCGAAAAAAATACACATCCATTTAAACATAGAATGACTATTCTACATATATATAACATATTAATGCGGAAATAACAGTAAGCCTACACATGCAGCATATACAACATACACAGGAAATATTCATCCATTACAACATATGTACCATTACACATCATGTAAATGAACATAAAAGTGGTACTTATCTTTTATTAGAAGACCACCAATTGCATGCAGAACTTCCACGAAGCTCCCATCCTTATACCACACTGCTCATCATGCTCAGCAGTGGGTCACCCCCGAGCTGGGACTAAGCTCCACCTTGGGCAAGGGAATCCTAGACTAGGATGAGGTTACAGGAAACTGCACATTGCAACTCGAAGGATTCTCTCCATGAGCCTTCTTATGCCCACTACTCACGGACTCTCATTCCCCACATGCATGTTCCACCCCGGGAATATTCACTTTCACTGTTCCACAGTCCATCGGCTGCTCCACTTCCCCTTTCAAGGTCTCGGCAACAGGTCGGATCAGGAATTCTCAGAGCTACGCTCTGTAGCTGGTGTTGGACTCTCTTTAGGAGAAAATCACTTCCCATCAAACTCTCTCACCTGGAGATAGCTTCTCACAGGCCTAACAACCTGCCTCTTTGATCCACAACCACTTCTCTCACCTGGAGAGAAAGTTTCCCACAGGCCTGACAGCCTGATTCTTCAGTCAACATTTGACTCAGTTCCAACAAGACGAGGAAAACAACAACGGTTCGGTATGGCTCAGGAAAAAGGGAAGACCACAACCCAAAATGAAAAATTCTGAACTCGGTTTTTCCAGTGCGGATAGATTGGGTTCACAAAATAACACAGGTTAGCTTTCCCTTCCCGTGAGGGGTTTTCTCAGCGGTGCTTGAAGAAAGCAAAGGTTGGATCGTAGAGAGAAAACAAGATTGACGGAGAATCAGGAATGGCAAGTGAACCCCCCAACACGGTTTGACTCTGGGTTTTTAACTGCATGAGCCTAGGTCGACACCTGTCTCCCTGGAGCTGCATGCACTCCACTTAGAATACGTTCCCTTTCCAAGAACTTAGGACAACACTCAAGATGTCCACCTTAGCCTTCAGTAATTAATAATAAATATTATTCCTTTAGAGGTACGCCGCCTAGCTTAGCCCCTAGGCTCAAAGACTTAGCCCCCTCCCTTACCCTACCTAGTGGAATATTAGTCCCACATCACTCTTTCTTTGTTGTCGGTCTACACGTAGCGATGTTTATATTAAATATATGAGCATTTACACATATACAATAGTAGGCTCACTAGCCTTTCCATCTAGCCTCTCTGGCCTAATCACCACATAATCCTCCTAGCTTATTATAACTCAGCTCACCAACCTATCAAATATGTTACAAATTCACAATTACAACTGGGGATCTTCTTGGGGATATTACATAAGAGGTCCAACTTGTTCTCATGTTTTTCTAGGAACTATTTGTAGTCTTGTTCTCTGAAGGTCAATGTTGGCTCCGACAATCTTAACATCTTGTGGAAGACCTGAGGTGACAAAGAAACAGGAGAATGGTCACGCAGTGGAATAATTCTTTGGCTTGAAATATATTTTTTGGCGCACCAAGAGACCACCTCCTTACAATAAAAAACCTCAGGGAAGCATCCTACATGAGCAATTTCAGAGGTCCAAATCACTTCGTTCTGGGCGGAACGAGATGAATAGTAATAGTATGGCGTGGACCACTGGAAGTTATGGTCCTCACGTTCGAAGATATTCATTGTATCTCAACAGAACTGTTGTCGAGTTGTTTCCATAAGTTTACTGTAACACACCCATGATGGGGCAAAAAAAAAGTCCTCCTTACAGGAACAGATCCTTTCCCTCTACGATTCCTAATTTGGGAAGTCTGGGACTCAGCCCGACCCTCCGGTCAAGGTTCTTCGATTCTCTAAGTAAAACAAGATTTAGGGACCTTGATAGTCTCACCTCTTAATCAAACACAGGCACTTCTGGCTTCTGGTGCAGGTCTTATGATACCCGCGACCTTCTCCTTCGCGCTTCAGCGAAGTCTCGAAGTTGGTGTTGGCCCCTCCTTGGATGTGACCTTGGGTGATGACCTCATGAAAAAACACAATTGTAGGCACGATCAAAGATGGTTTGAAACCAAACTACTTTTCGTCCCCTCGAGCCTCCACATGCCCTTTCTCCAAAAACGGGGTTTGGATTGCGGCCTACCCTCAACTTTTTAAAGTCCACACACCTCCAATCCCTACAATGCTATGGGACTGTCGATCTCCCAATCTTGACGATACAGTCTGAACTGACGGTTCAGATCTTCCCTTTTCAAATCCATAGACCAAATCTTCCCCTCCTAAATAAACAGATGTGATCTCCTTCGTGATTTCAGACTTCAGACTTTTCAAATCTCAAACCCTACTTTCCTCTGTACATCCATCTTCTAGATTTGGCGATCTGTGGACACCTATCCTCCTAAATCAACGACCCTGCTTCTACTTTGGGTGTTCGAACTTTCAACTAGATCAATGGTCTTGTGGCCCTCTTCTTGATCAATGGTCGAGATCTCCTTCGGGTCTCCAGACTTCTAAGATCTCAAATCTCAAACTTCACCCTTTTTTCCCAATGGATTTTATCCAAAGGTTATAATCCACTGATGCATGTCCACTTGATATGACAATCAAGGATTACTTTGTGTCTTTACCCGGAGTCCATAGATTTGTGCCACCTGTCCTTTGGATATGAAGATCAAGGATTGCTTCGGGTCTTTACCCGTAGTTCAAATATTTATGCCACATCTCCTCTAGATCTGATGACTATGAATTACTTCGGGACTTTACCCAGAGTCCATAGATTCACGCCATGTCCCTTCTTAATCTGACGGCTATGAATTACTTCAGGACTCTATCTGGAGTCCACAGATTCACACCACATCCCTTCTGGATTAGACGGTCCAGATTCACTTCGGACGATCCGACGCTGGAGATTTACTTCGGACGATCTGACGACTAAGATCTACTTCGGACGATATGACGATTGAGATTTTCTTCGGCTCTCTAGCTCTTCACGCTTCGGGAGTCTCAAATCTCAACTGAAAACTCTCGAATAGATTTCCCGAAGTTGTTGATATATTGGCACATATCTCCTAATGATCAATGGTCAGGATCCTACTTCGGGTGATCTGACGACTGAGATTTACTTCGGCTCTCTGACTCTCCGAACTTCGGGAGTCTCAGATCTCAACTGAAAACTCTTTCACAGATTTCCTCGGACTCCACGATTTGTCGCCACGTGTTCCTATGGATCTGGTAGTCCAGATTCACTTCGGATCTTCAAGGTTCGATAATATCAAATTTCAACTTAAAACCCTTGAACATATTTCTCCAGAGTCCGCGATCTGTCACCACGTATCCCTCTGGATCTAGCAGTCCAAATTCACCTCCTGGTGATGGACGACCTCAAATTACTTTAGGACTTAGGAACTTTGGTAAGTTCCCTTCTCCTGTGTGTGCCAAGTGCTAAGGTTCGTGCACCTTGATTTGATCATACAGCTCTCGATCCTTGGCATTGTGATCCAACGGCCACTGTCGCTCATCCTCCTGAGCTTCTGACTTACTTCGACTTAGAAGATTTTCTAAGTGCTCAAAGGATTCGACCGTTGCTCCTCCTACGAGCCCGTCTCCTGGATTTCGTCTGCACTCCTGAAAAGGATATCTCTTCTGAGCTTGATTTCCTTGAATATTTTTCCATCCCACATGCTCCTTATGTTTCATGGATCGCGTTAAACTCAGATCAAAGGTCAACGATGATCGACGATTCACAGAAATTGCAGGGCCCTAACATGCATACTCTTTACCAGAGAGTTCGACCTCTGCAATCTGGAAAGTGCTCACTCGATTCTAGTCTGACTAGGATCGTTGATCTTCTATCCCATTGAGATCAATGGAAAGGGTGAATTGCGGACCGCAAACTAGCGCATCCGCTATTTCACCTTCGTGCTCCGCAATGATTCCCCACTCTCGATCTTCGTTCATAGATCGACGGTTCATAGCAATTGCAAGGTTCAACTTGACTATTGTGAAATTTGACATATCAGAGGCTCGAGCTCCAAGGTTCCTAGAACCAGGTCACGTGGATCTTCATATAAATCCTGAGCTATAATCCCCACTCTTAGTCAGGTTTTTTGTTAAGGGAATAGGTGCAAGTTAAGAGTCTCCTAGACTACTGGTTTTAAGGGAACACCTTCCCAACTCCCAGAACTTTAAGCTCTGAATAAAGGAAAAGTAAATTATGAGGTTACCAAAACGGTAGCTATGCCTAGAGGCTGGCTTTGACTCTGGAATGGTGATGTAAATCCCTGGGGAAAGCACCTTCGAGTGATTAAACTGGGACATATGGAAATTCAAGAAGAAATATAGGTTCTCAAGGTAATGAACGCATACTCATAACTTAATCATTTAATACAGATAAATAACCCTTTATAGACATGTAAATACTCGCATGTATCCATTATTTACAATTCAAAGCATAAGGCAAGAAAAAACTTATCAGAACCATAGAGTGTGATGCAAATGCTGAAAGGGGTACTCATTTCCACCCAACCATAGGCTCAGTCACTCCCAATGGATTTATCACTGGCCACCCCCGAGATTAAGCCACGATTCTTTGAGATTCAATCTCTTACTTCTAGCTCAACGGAAGTTAGGGACGAAGGTTACTCTCCTTCTCCCAATACAAAAATATCTAAGGACGAAGGTTACTCTCCTTCACCTGGCTCAATCTCTATTTTCCGTGATTAGAACTCATTGTTCCTCTTTCAGTCCTTCCTCGGACCCGAGAGTTTCCGCTCTCATCTCTGCATTTTTTCGCAGGTCTTCCTCTACCCACCACACTTCCTTTCTTTCCTTCCTTGGCAATATTGTGTGTGGCTCGAATTCCCAGTCCGTGATCAGGTCTAGAAGCCTTACGGATGGGCGGTCTACCCCATCCCCTCATTAACTCTTGAAGAGGTATTCCCACCTACCAACCCAAATGTAATTCATTCTTGGGTCAAAGGGTTGTTCTGATCTGAGAAACTAATTTGAGCATGGTACTAGTTCGGTGGAGGTTAACGCAACCATTTCGGGTCCCCTCCACCACCTTTCATAGAATTCGTGGTTTTCTCTTAGCACATCCCCTCTTTCAGCAGTCATGCAACACATAACCATTTTCTATTAAAATAACAAAATTTACATTCATCGACCTTTTGTACAAAGGTCCATCAAATCAAACATTCACACTTTTATGTTTTCGATAGTTCCTTGGCCAATATAGTTATATTTACAGACTAGGGCAAACAAAGTGTTACAATTCCATCCCCATTAAAAGAACATCGTCCTCAATGTTCTATCTGTCAACATGACACGTATGTACATGAGTAAACAAAATCGGATATGCATGTCTCATGGCATCCTCCATTTCCCATGTAGCCTCATCTGGGCCAAAGTGTTTTCACTGCACTTTGACATGTGCAATGGTTCAGTTCTCGAGTGAATTTTCCTTCTTGTCTAATATGCATTTGGGTTCTGGCAAGAATTCTCCCTCCGGCTCCACCTGGATCACAAACCAGTCAATTATATAATTAGCATCATGTACATATTTCTTCAATAATGAAACATGAAAAACATTATGTGCCTTTACAGTGGGAGGGAGTGCTAGCCTATAGGATACATGTCCCACTCTATCTAAAACTTCAAAGGGTCCACAATACCGAGGTGCCAATTTGGCACAATATCCCATTCTCAGAGAACTCTTCCTGGGTCTAACTCTGAGATAGACATGGTCTCTGGTCTTGAACTCTCTGGGAGTCCTCTTTCCGTCAGCGTAAATTTTTTGTCTATCCTAAGCAATATTCAGATTTTGTCTTATCTGAACCACTTATTGTTCCATTTCTTTCAGCATGTCGAGTCCGATTGTAATTCTATCCACTGGGTTACTCCAGCTGATTGGAATCTTTCACTATCTAGCATAGAGGGCTTCAAAAGGGCTCATATTCAAGGATTCCTAATAACTGTTGTTGTAGGCAAACTCTACCAATGGTAGGTAGTCTTCCCACTTCTTAGGTTGATGCATTACATGCATCCTTAACATGTCTTCTACTATTTGGTTCACTCTTTATGTCTGTCCATCAGTTTGAGGGTGATAAGTTGTGTTGAACAATAATTTTGTCTCAAAACCAGCCATTAGGGATTTCCAAAAGCTTGAAGTGAATTTGGTATGTCGGTCAGATACAATTTCCTTGGGCAAGCCATGCAGTCTAAATATCTCCTTCTTGAAGATGTTGGCAATATCTATGGCCTTGCAAGTTGATTTGATAGGAACGAAATGAGCAGACTTAGTTTGTCCACCACAACCATGATGGAATCATTTTTCTTGGTCAACTTTGGTAATCCGGTGATGAAGTCCATGGAGATGTCGGTGTTCTTCCTTAACTTGATGGCATTCTAGGCAGTTAGCTAAATATTTAGCTATGTCTTTTTTCAATCCAGGCCAATAGAATTGTTTCCTAGTGGTCGTGATCATCTTCTAATATCCTGGGTGACCAGTATATGGTCTCTTATGTAGTTCATCCATTATGAACCTCTTCAATTCGTCACAGTTTGGAATATGAAATATGTTTCTGTAAGTTAGCGGCCCTTCTTCGAGCATCTAGTAGCCTTCATATTGTAGGCTCTTGCCTTAGGTATGAAGTCACGGTCTTGAAGAATACATCTATCTCTTGTGCATTTCTGAATATTTCCTTGACATCTATTTCACAGGTGCTTATTGTTGCTAGATGAATCGTTTTTATACTTCTGTTAGGCCACCAACCACCCTATTTTCCTTTCCTTTTATGTGTTTGATTTCGAAATCGAATTCACTTAGGAGAGCCATCCACCCAGCTTGCCTGGCATTGAGTTTTGGTTGATCAAACAGGTGTTTCAATCCACAATGGTCTTTCATAAGCACAAATTTCCTACCCAGGAGGTAGTTCCTCCACATTTTTAAAGCATGTACTATGGCAGCCAACTCTAGGTCATGGGTCACATAATTGATCTCATGCTCATTTAATTTCATGGACGCATAGAAAATTACACATCCCTCTTGCATAAGGACCCCTCCAAGTCTTTCCTTGCAGACATCTGTACACACGAGGAAATCATTATCCAAGTCGACAATATTTATCACGGGTGCATGGGTCAGGAGGTATTTCAGTTCCTGAAAATTTTCTTCACATTTTGATGTCCAAATGAATTTAATCCCCTTTTTCTGAAGGGCAGTGATTGGACAACCAATCTTGGAAGACCCTTTGATGAACCTTCTATACTATTGTTCTAATCCCATGAAGGACCTAATATCAGATACATCCTTCGGGGTAGGCCATATCATAATAGATCCGATCTTGTCGGGGTCTACTGCCACCCCTTCCTTAGATATGACATGGCCTAAGTAATGGACTTGCTTCTGAAAGAAATCACACTTGCTAAACTTAGCGTAGAGATGATGCTCTCTTAGTAATTGGAGTATGAGTCTAATATGTTCTTCATGCTCCTCCCTGTTCTTGGAGTATATTAGTATATCATCAATGAAAATGAATACAAAGTTTTCCAGGAATTTGCTGAGTACATTATTCATCAAGAACATGAAATTGGCGGGGGCATTGGTTAACCCAAATGGAACGACCACGAATTCATAGTGACCATACATCGTATGGAAGGTTTTTTTGTGGATGTATTCATCCTTAATCCGGACTTGGTGGTATGCAGACCTTAAGTCGATCTTCGAGAAGATGGAAGCACCTCCCAATTGGTCGAACAGGTCATCGATTCTTGGTAAGGGGTACTTGTTCTTTATGGTTGTCTTATTGAGTTGTCTATAATCTATGCACAGTTGGAGTGTGCCATCTTTCTTTTTCAAAAACAAGACATACGCTCCCTATGGAGATACACTGGGTTGGATGTGGCCTTTGTCCATCATCTCCTTTAGTTGTAGCTTGAGCTCAACCAGCTATGGCGTGCTCATTCTATATGGCGTTCTAGATGTTGGTACCGCTCTTGGTGTAAGTTCTATCGAGAAGTCAATATCCCTTCTTGGAGGTACACCTAGTACCCCTTCTGGGAACACTCCCTTGTATTCTCTTAATATGGGGTGGTCCCCTAGGTTTGGTTTGTCATTCTCAACAGATTCTAGTACCTGTATAGCATATAAGGAACACCCCTTTCTGCAATACTTTTTCATTTGAAGGGTTGATATTTGTCTCACTGAGACAGGCTTCTGAATCCCTTGGAGGGTCGTTGTTCTCCCTTCTTCATTTACACATTCTAAAGTTTTATGATAGTAGTCCAATTCAGTTTTATAAGCAGCCAACCAATCCATACCAATCAACAAGTCATAAGATCCTAGATGAAGTATGTTAACGGTCGCTCGGGTGGGAAATCCACCCATGATGAATTGACAGGCTGGTATGACCTCTACCACCTTTCTTTTGGTCCCAGTGGCTAATCGCACCAACCACGGTTTAACATGTCTAATTGGTTGCAATTTACACTTATCAACAGTTTGAGGGGTCACATAACTCAAATTAGAACCTGGGTCAATTAAAATAGAAACTATATGGTTGGCAATCATACCTTCCAACTCCACTACTGAAGCTTGGTGGTCGGCATGATTATTGTCCAAGGCTGCATAGATTCGTGGCATGCTCCTAGCCACATCATTGATGGTTGTAGCTTCTTGGATATTGTATATTCTCTTACTGTTATGTTGTCTGTGTGGGCAGTCCCTCAATCGATGATCTTCTCCACAACCCCAACATTTTAAGGGTTCCTTCTTTAGGTTATTTGTCTTTTCTGGGACTGTCTTAAAAGGTTTATTTCCACTTTGAGAGGGGAAATTTTGTTGATATACACTTCTAGTAGGAAGGCTCCTTCTAGAATATTTTCCATAGTTCTTAAATCTTGAGGATTTAAACCCCTTCTTCTGGAATCCCAATCTACTCCTCTTCTTCTAGTCCTCGTGAGGTCTTGTCTTACTCCCAAATTGTTCATAACAATACCTCACCTTCCAGATATTTTATTCTAAGGTCTTTGGTTCGTCGAACTCAATCCTATCCCGAAAGTTCTGAGGTAACCCACTAATGAACTGCTACATTTTTACTTTTTCATCTTTTATGTAGGGTACATACCTCAGTAGTTCAAGGAATTTATTGACAAATTCATCTATGGTGAGTTTCCACAGCCTAAGTTCACAGAATTCCTTAGTCTTATCATCCATGTATCTCTTTGACAGATACTGCTTCCTGAAGTATTTCTCAAACTGTTTCCATGACAAGTCCTTCTCATGGAATTCTTTCACATTCCTAAGGTCTTCCCACCAAATGGAAGCCTTTCCATTTAGGTTAAAGATGGATATTCGAACCTTCAAGTTTTTAGAGTAGTCATGGAATCTGAAGTATTTCTTTAAACCAGGAGGCCAAACTTCAACCTCTTCTCCCTTCCTAATCTCTCCATCGAAAGAGGGTGGTTTGGATTTCTTGAATTCTTCAGAATCATGATTTTTGGAATGCTTCTGCTTCTTTCCTTTCCTTTGAGAATGTGAGATTGCTCTGCTACTAGAAGATCCTTTGGATTTTCCAGCTTCCTTTCTAGAGGACTCTACCGATGAGTATCCCCTGCCTCCAATTTGGGCCTTCTTCGAGTCTCTTCTCCCAGTGTGGTCACTTATGGAGTCATGTTTTTGGATCTCAGGTGGACTTTGACTTCTCTTCTTATGTCTTCGGTCCACATGATTGGTTGCAGGTTCATGCTGTAGTTTCCTCTATATGTCGGACAAGATATGCAGCAAGACTGCGTTAATTTATGTTTGTTTTTCTTGCTCCTGTATCAACCTCTCATTGTCAGCCTTACAGTTTCATCCAGATCTAGAGGGGTTTCCATCGCCCTCCTTTCATCAGATTCTTCGTCTCTATTGTGGGAGCCATCCCCCACTTCATGACACATCACCATCCTTTATTCTTGAAGTTTTCCCATGATTTACTGACTACTTGAGTGTAGACAAAAACACTCATTGTTATTTAACAGTCTATTAGTTCATGAACAATACACAGTTTAATTTCTTAAATGCACACACACAGTAGAAAGTTTCATTATTTTATTTAATAACATTTTTAACCAAACTTTTAAGAAAGAGGTAAGGTAGAGTGTCACTCTTTTAAAATTAATCCAAATAGAGTTTTTAAGAAACTCATCCATGATCCCAGGCAGGCCAAGTATTGTAACCATGCGCTGATACCAATTTGTAACACACCCACGATGTGGCGAAAATAAAATAAATTGTCCTCCTTACAGGAATAGATCCTTTCCCTCTACGATTCCTAATTTGGGAAGTCTGGGATTCAGCCCGACCCTCTAGTCAAGGTTCTTCGATTATTTAAGCCAAAAAAGACTTAGAGACCTTGATAGTCTCACCTCTTAATCAAACACAGGCCCTTCCGGCTTCTGGTGCAGGTCTTATGATACCCACGACCTTCTTCTTCGCGCTTTAGCGAAGTCTCAGAGTTGGCGTTAGCCCCTTTTATCTTGGCCCCTCCTCATATGTGACCTTGGGTGATGACCTCACACAAACACACAATTGTAGGTGCAACCAAAGGCGGTTTGAAACCTAACTAATTTTCGGCACGTAATTCTCCTCGAGCCTCCACGTGTCCTTTCCCCAAAACCAGGGTTTGGATTGCGGCCCGCCCTCAACTTTTTAAATTTCATGCACCTCCAATCCCTGCAATTCTATGGGACCGTCGATCTCCCGATCTTGATGGTATTGTCTAAATTGATGGTTCAGATCTACCCTTTTCTAATCCATGGACCAGATCTGCCCCTCCTAAATCAACGGATATGATCTTCGTGATTCTGGACTTCAGACTTTTCAAATCTCAAACCCTGCTTTTCTCCATACATCCATCTTCCGAAGTTGACGATCTGCGGATACCTGTCCTCCTAAATCAACGACCCTACTTCTACTTCGGGTGTTTGACCTTTCAACTAGATCAACGGTCTTGTGGCCCTCTTCTCGATCAATGATCGATATCTCCTTCGGGTCTCCAGACTTCTGAGATCTCAAATCTCAAACTTCACCCTTTTTTTTCCAATGGATTTTATCCGAAGGCTATAATCCACTGATGCATGTCCACTTGATCTGACGATCAAGGATTACTTTGGGTCTTTACTCAGAGTCCACAGATTTGTGCCACCTCTCCTTTGGATATAACGATCGAGGATTGCTTTGGGCCTTTACCCAGAGTTCACATATTTACGCCATGTCTCCTCTAGATCCGATGACTATCAATTACTTCGGGACTTTACCCGGAGTCCACAAATTCACGCCACGTCCCTTCTTAATCTGACGGCTATGAATTACTTCGAGACTCTATTTGGAGTCCACAGATTCACGCCACATCTCTTCTGGATTAGAAGGTCCATATTCACTTCGGACGATCTGACGCTGGAGATTTACTTCAGACGATCTGATGACTGAGATCTACTTCAGATGATCTGACGATTAAGATTTGATTCGGCTCTCCGACTCTTCGCGCTTTGGGAGTCTCAAATATCAACTGAAAACTATTGAATAGATTTCCCAAAGTTGTTGATATAGTGACATGTATCTCCTGGCGATCAATGGTCAGGATCCTACTTCGGGTGATCTGACGACTGAGATTTACTTCGGCTCTCCGGACTTTGGGAGTCTCAGATCTCAACTAAAAACTCTCACACAGATTTCCCCGGAGTCCATGATCTGTCGCCACATGTCCCTCTGGATCTGGTGGTCCAGATTCACTTCGGGTCTTCAGGGTTCGGGAATCTCAACCTTCAACTGAAAACCCTCGAATATATTCCTCCAGAGTCCGCGATCCGTCGCCATGTATCCCTTTGGATCTGGCGGTCCAAATTCACCTCCTGGTGATAAAAACCTCAAATTACTTCGGGACTTCATAACTTTGGTAAGTTCCCTTCTCCTGCATGTGCCAAGTACTAAGGTTTGTGCACCTTGCTTGGATCAAAGGATTGTCGATCCTTGGAGTTGTGATCCAATGGCCACTGTCACTCCTCCTCCTAAGCTTCTGACTTACTCCGACTTAGAAGATTTTCTAAGTGCTCAAAGGATTCGACCTTTGCTCCTCTTATGGGCTCGTCTCCTGGATTTTGTCTGCACTCCTGAAAATGCTATCTCTTCTGAGCTTGATATCCTTGAAGATTTTTCCATCCCACATGCTCCTTTCATTTCATGGATCACGTCAAACTCATATCCAAGGTCAACGACGATCGACAATTCACATAAATTGTGGGGCCCCAACATGCGTACTCTTTACCAGAGAATTCGACCTACGCAATCTGGAAAGTGCTCGATCGATTCTAGTCTACCCGGGATTGTTGATCTTCCAACCCATTGAGATCAACGACAAGGGTGAATTGCGGGCCGCAAACTAGCACGTCCGCTATTTTCACCTTTGTGCTCCACAATGATTCCCCACCCTCGATATCAGTTTATAGATCGATGGTTCATAGCAATTGAGGGGTTCAACTTGACTATTGTGCAATTTGTCATCTCGGAGGCTTGAGCTCCAAGGTTCCTAGACCCAAGTCACCTTGATCTTCATATAACTCTTGAGTTATAATCCCCACTCTTAGTTGGGTTTTTGGTTAAGGGAATAGGTGCAAGTTCAAAGTCTCCTAGACTACTGGTCTTAAGGGAACAACTTCCCAACTCGCAGAACTTTAAGCTCTGAATCAAGGCAAAGTAACTTATGAGGTTACCAAAATGGTAGCTATGCACAGAGGCTGGCTCCGACTCTGATACGGTGATGTAAATTCCTGGGGAAAGTGCTTCGAGTGATTAAACTGGGATGTATGGAAATTCAAGAAGCAATATAGGTTCTCAAGGGAACGAACGCATACTCATAACTTAATCATTTAATACAGAGAAATAACCCTTTATAGACATGTAAATACTTGCATGCATTCATTATTTACAATTCAAAGCATAAGTCAAGAAAACACTTATTAGAACCATAGAGTGTGATGCGACTGCTGAAAGGAGTGCTCGTTTCCACCCAACCATACGCTCAGTCACTCCCAATGGATTTATCACTGGCCACCCCCATGCTTAAGCCACGATGCTTTGAGATTCAATCTCTTACTTCCAGCTCAACGAAAGTTAGGGACGAAGGTTACTCTCCTTCTCCCAATACAAAAATAGATAAGGACAAAGGTTACTCTCCTTCTCCTGGCTCAATCTCTATTTTATGTGATCAGAAATCATTGTTCCTCTTTCAGTCCTTCCTCAGACCCGAGAGTTTCCGTTCTCGTCTCTGCATTTTTCCGCAGGTCTTCATTTTCACACCACACTTCCTTTCTTGCCTTCCTCAACAACATTGTGTGTGGCTCAAATTCCCAGTGTGTGGTCAAGCCTGCAAGCCTTACGGATGCGCGGTCTACCCCATCCCCTCATTAACTCTTGAGGAGTTCTTCCCACCTTCCAGCCTGACTGTAATTCATTCATGGGTCAGAGGGTTGTTCTGATCTGAGAAATTAATTCCAGCATGGTACTGGTTCGGTGGAGGTTAATGCAACCATTCTGGGTCCCCTCCACAACCTTTCATAGCATTCATGGTTTTCTCTTAGCACATCCCCTCTTCAGCAGTCTTGCAGCACATAACCATTTTCTATTAAAATAACAGAATTTACATTCATCAACCTTTTGTACAAAGGTCCATCAAATCAAACATTCACACTTTTAGGTTTTCCATAGTTCCTTGGCCAATATAGTTATATTTATAGACTGGGGGAAACAGGGTGTTACATTTACGAGAACGTTGGTTTTCTCCAGACGATGTTTGAAATGAAGCATTAGAAGGGATAATATAACCCTGCGCAAATATTGGTCCAATGCGTGTGAATGGGAGATGTCCTCGAGCCTTTCGCTCATTAATGACAATTTCGACGGTTGTTGCATGATGCGCTATTAGCATTAAAGACTAGTAATCAGATACCTAGAAGTGAGAACATGGTGGGTACGACAATTAGAAATTAAGGGTTGGAGATTTTGTGAACAGGCCAACGCGACAACCTGTGCTTGAGATGAACAATCTGAAGGGATAATATAGCTCTCCGCAGATCTTGGTTTAATGCGTATTAATGGGAGATCTCCTCGAGCATTTCGCTCATTAATGACAATGTTGATGGTTCCTGCATGGTGAGCTCTTAGCATGAAAGGTTACTACTTTCATGTTAAGAAAGAAGTAGGAAGGTGGCGGGGATGGGAAAGAGCAATTAAGGAGTGTCTAATTATCGAAAGAAGTCAGGCAGGCTTCAAAATAGGGTTACAAGGTACAACCGCTAGAGGCGAGGTCCCGAGGGTCAAATTGTATGTCTCAGAAATTTTTGAGTGCAAAATGCATAACACGTAACAGGGCATGATGGGACAGTCCAGAGGGAAATTTGTATATCATGGAACTCTGGGTACTGTTTGCAAGACACAGAACAATGGAAGTGAAATTGTGATCCCACCTGTCCATGAACCCGCAATCGAAAAAGTGGCTCAAGTATGGACTAGGGAAAAGGCTAGGTGGACTTGTTTTGGCTAATATATTGAAACTTGTAATATATATCCCATTATGTGGAAAGATCTTTTCTGCATGTCTCTGGGAAACTTCTGTGGCAATAGCCAATGTGATTATCTTGTCAAGCCTTTTTATTTTTAATGATGGTTTGTACAGTTGTTGCATGTTGAACTATTAGCATTAAACCTTGTTGGTTGCATACTTTGAAACAAGTGAGAAGGTGGCGGGCATAGTAAACAGTGACTAAGAAGTGGAGATTTCATGAACCCGCCAACGCAAGGATCCAAGAAAGAGATTCCATGAAATGGGCAAGTATGGAAAGCGGTCGGACAAGCTTTATAATTAGGGTGACAATGGTTCCCCAGGAGACGTGACTTCCCAAGGGTCATATTGTATTTCAGGGAACTTGAGTGAAAAATGTGTACCACGGAAGAGGGGATGATATGGCAGTCTAGTGGTCATTTATATGTGGTAGAACTGTGGGACATGTCCTCGAGCCTTTCGCTCATGGAAGTTGTTGGGGACATGGAACAACAATTAAGGAATGGCTAATTATCGAAAGTTGTTGCTGACGATTCAAAATAGGGCTACAAGATACAACCAACAGAGGTGAGGGCTCGAGGTTCATAATGTATTTGTCAGGAGTGTTGACCGCAGAATTCATAACACGAAAGATGGCATGATGGTGCATTCCTGCGGACAAATTGTATATCATGGAACTCTGGGTACTGTTTGTTAGTCGCAAAACAGTGGAAACACAATCCTAAGCCCGCCAATCCGGGAACCCGTAATTGAAAAAGTGTTTAGATATGGAGCAGGGAAATGGTAGGACAGACTCGATACACAGTAAATGTACCACATCATGGACATACAGCCAACTTGTAGCCAAGTATTAAAAGGAATGGTGGACAATTGGGCTCGTGACGGGGCATTCCAGCAGACAAATTGTATATCGTGGAACTTCGGGCACTATTTGCAAGTCGCGGAAGATTCGAAACACAATTTTGCGCCCGTCAGTCCAAGAACCCGCAATCGAAAAAGTGTCTAAGTATTGAATAGGGAAACAGTAACCTGGACTTGTTTTCGCCAATATATTGAAATTTGTAATAGCTTTCTCATTACCTGGCAATATCATCTCTGCATGTTTCTGGACAAGTTGTGTAGGGATAGTTAGTCCTCAAGGCTTTTGCTTATTAATGATGATCTTTACAGTTGTTACATGATGAAGTCTTAGCATTAAACCTTTGTTGTTTCATATTTGGAAAGAAGTACGAGGATGGTCGACACAGGAAACAATGACTAGGAATTGGAGATTTCGTGAACCCACCAACCCGAGGATCCAAAATAGGGTGATAACATATTCCTAGAAAATGTGAGGCATAAACAATCAAATTGTATCGCTCGAAACATTTGAATGCATAATGTGTAACACGGAAGATGGGACAATTTTTCGCCAACATATTGAAATTTGTAGTAGCTTTCCCATTACCTGGCAATATCTTCTCTGCATGTTTCTGGACAAGTTGTGTAGGGATAGTTAGTCCTCGAGGATTTTTATTATTAATGACGATCTTTACGGTTGTTTCATGATGAATTATTAGCATTAAACCTTTGTTTTTGCATATTTGGAAAGAAGTATGAGGATGGACGCCACAGGAAATAGTGACTAAGAATTGGAGATTTCGTGAACCTGCCAAACCGAGGATCCAAAATAGGGTGACAAGGTCTCCCTAGAAGATGTGATGCCCCGAGGATCAAATTGTATCGCTCGAAACATTTGAATGCATAATGTGTAACACGAAAGAGGGGACGATGTCGGAGTCCAGCAGTCAATTTGAATATAGCGTAGGTCTGAGTGATATTTGTAGGTCACAGAAAAATGGAAGTTAATTTAGAGGTCAGAATAATTAATGTGCATTGGGAAGGACGCGATTATGGCGACGATGGAAGAGAGCCATAAATGGTTTGAAATTTTTTATGAATTCGGGTAAAGTGAAGCTTGCGAGTTGGAGGAGCCTGGGGTGGAATTGTAGATCATGGAATTCTTTGGGTGCAAGATGTATATCATGGAATAGGTGGAAAATTTTGGTTAAGTATAGAAAGGAATGGCGGTCGTTTCGAGTACCATAAATGGAGGTTTAATGTGTGTTAATGGGAGATGTCCTTGAGGTTTTTTTCCTTGTTAATGCCAATTGTTTCATACCAGTGTGTTCAGTTGTCACTAGTAAGACCATAATTAATGTGCATTAGGAAGGGCGTGAAGTTAGTGGGGATGGAAGGCAACGAAAGATTCTTTGAAACTTTTGTGAACCCTGGTAGAGTGAAGCTTGCGAGTTCGAGGAGTCCACAGTGGAATTGTATATCACGTAAGTTTTGAGTGCAAGATGTATATCACAGAACAAGAAGCAACAGAGTTTGAAAGTGTCAGCCCTGGCAACCACGACCATAAAATTGGCTAAGTATGAAAAGGAGCAACGGTCGGTCGAACTCATCATGTGAGGATATAGATGGAGATGAATATCTATTAGCCCGCCAACCCGAAAACTCATGATCATAGAAAGACGAATAAGTATATAACCAAAAAGCGATAATAGACGTGAAGAAGAAAAGGGAAAAAGGGCTAAGTACCACACATAACAACATCTATTGTTCGTTTATTAATGCCAATGTTTTTGAACCCCTGGTAAGTTCTCACTAGTAAAAGCATAAATTGCAGATCATGGAAGTGTTTTGGGTGCAAGATGTATATGATGGAAAAGGGGACATAAGTGTTGGATACTGCAAACTCGGGACCGGATGGTCAGATAATTGGATAAGTATTGAAAGGAACTGCAGTTGGTTGGGCTCATGGTGTGAAGATATAGATAAAGATGAGCATCTACCAAACCGTGAATCTAGGAAGCCATGATCATAAAAATGCGACTAAATATAGAACCACAAAGGGATAATAAAGGGGAAGAAAATAATAAACAAGGAAAATTTAAAGAGAAAGTGTTTATATTTATTCCAATAGTATTCATATTAATATATATTAATAGATTATTTATGGTCCAAACAGAAAGCATCTTCCAATTTGCAGGATGTTGTTCGGTTCACAAATTTCGTTGAAACCCATAAGCAATAGAAATGAAATATATATATATATATATATATATATATATATATATATATATATATATATATATATATATATATATATATATATATATATGTGACATAACATTTTTTATATGCACAGATATTATCAAATAGAAGAAGCTGTAATATATGCAGAATATTGAACAGGAACATGATGTCAACACCTGAGTTGCCTTGTTCAAATACAGTCATTAATTCATTCTATTTACGGGACCCCGAAGAATGAAAGCAGGACGGGTCCTCCCATTTATTTCTTAAGTATAGGGCGAGCATCACATAAGCATGGCCTATCACAAATTATTCTTCCATGTAAAATGTAAGAAGCGAACATAGTAGCCTTTATTTAAATCGAAGTGTTGGGCAGCAGAAAGAAAAGCTTGTCATCCATGTTTAACCACACATAAAAAAAAAGTACAAAATAAAATAAAAAACAATACCAGAGATTGGAAAACACCACACTAAAACCTCAAATATTCTATCTTCAGATAAACTGGGTTACAAAATACAATTGAGATTATTTCCCAAAATAGTTGTCTTGAAATGTTCAAGAGATATTCTTTGAAATTTAAATGCATTTTCCATAATGACTGCGATTGGGGCTGTCGTCGACAAAAAAAAACAAATATGTACAATAATGAAGCATGTAGACAATTTTTTATAGATTTCAACTTGATCATCAAATTCTTTCTTAGTAAAAAACAATGAGTTGAATATCAATTTTGGGTCTTGGACTTCATTGGTGTTGCCAGCTAGATCTATCCCAACTTTTTGAATAACTTGTATCTTCTAGATATGGCCTGCCTACATTAGCTAGTTATGCAACATTTCATACTTTGCTAAGTGTTAATTTTCCTCTATCATCGAAAACTTGGGATTTAAGGTGCCTTCCTTGAAATTTTCATGGTCATTGACATCTAGGACAACTTAGAGATGCTATTCAGGCCCAATTCAAAGACGAGGGAGTGGTTTTATGTGATGTCAGTTTTTTTTGGGGGGGGAATCATGTTAGCCAACAAAATCTTAGACAAAACAAATTCAAGTATGTTGTGATTTTTATTCTCCCTGTATTCGATCATTTGTTTGGTTGAAAGGTATGCCTGAAGATTTGTATGTTGAATTTATTTTTTTTATTGTTGTAAATTGGAAGGGAGCTCCAAGCCACCTACAAATTGCTCCTTTGTTGAAGTACATAGCTTCTTCCAGCAACACAGACATGGCAAGTGTATCAAATGTTGCAGATCACATTAGAATATATCTTTCGTCATAGGGGTGGTAGACATTGTGGCCCACAAAATGGTCTGGAATATTCGGAAGTGACGCCAAATATTACTCCATGCCCGAATACACTCAAAAGGAAATTACAAAATTGGATCCTCAAGAATGTGAGAAACTAATGTGAAGTGTAAGAAGTCGTGATCCCAAGCTCCAGGTAGTTTCACCTTCAGGCATCCACACTAGCGGTGACTCCAGGATCCAGATAGCTTTGGCTTCGGACATCGACACTGGTGGTGGCAAGGGGAACAGTGCCATTGAATGTAGTCTGGAAATGCGGTGAACAAGTAGGGTTGTCATTGTCAAAGAACTTAGATTGCAGTATTTTTAGACCTGCAAAGAACATCGACTTTAGTGTTTCTTTTTCACATACAATGAACAATGAACCAAACAGAAGAGACAACGCAAATAAATAACACTATAAATTTGTTGAGCACAAAGACCAAGTACTATGAGTCCAGAAATATTTGGACATTGGGTGTCCCTTGCGTTAATGACCTTGACATTAGGCACATGTCAGACATCTATTATCTTGCATTGCAGTGTCAATGAAATTTCCATAGTGGATGACAACTCGATTGCATTGGCACAAGCAATATTAATTGTGTGATTAACATCCTTGAAGGACATGAATCCCAAACAACGACTGAAACTTTTCGAACAAACGTGTGTTAAAAAAATATATTTTTCTCTATTTTAAGATATAATAAATTTTATTATGAGATATACAAACATTTTAAGTTAACCGAAATTAATATATATTCAACTCAGATACCTGGAAGCGACCAAATTCCCTAGAGCTAGAGCTAGTTTATTTCCATCATGTTGGTGGGATAAAAGGATCCACCATCAGGACAAAGAAAGAAGGTAGAAATAAAATCAGTTGTGCAAATGCAAGATGGTGATGGAAGCACTCTATGACCAGGAAGGCACTTACTTCAAGCATTGAGCAATTCCTTCTTCTTTTTTTCAAATATTGGATCCACTGCAACAGAATAAATGCATTCTCCTTATTAAAAGCAAGGGAAACAACAGGAAGATTGATATTGGGTGGAAACAACTCTGGAATACACTACCACAACAAGGTCTCTTCTAAAGAATGAAACAAAATGATTACAAGAAGGTGGTAGTAAAAGATGATTTTCATAAACCAAATCATTACCTGAACATGCCAAAATTATTGCAGAAGGTGGTAGTAGAAAGTAATCTTCAGAAAGTGTTGCAAAGTCCATAATCCAGAATTCCTTCCCACTAACTTTTCCCAGTTACATGTCGATGCAGGAATTAAAAAAATTTGAGAGCGGCGTTCCCTAGTTATATACCCACCTTCAAGTAGGAGGAGAATATTCGTGCAAAAAGGGGCAAGTTCATCGACCCAGATGCAGTCATATGCATAGGAATAGTGAAAAAAATGTGCACTAGCGATAGAAAGTTGATTGTATGTCGATTTTGTTACTACATCCAGAGGACGATGAACAAAATTTGATAAAAAATCTGACTTTCTGTCAAGTCTGTTACCACACCCAGAAGTCCCTCAAAAAACTTTGAAATAGAAACTTTTGTAATTTTAGGATGTTGATTCAACCACCCATACAGTTTCTCACATTCATGACGATCCAAATTTATAATTTCCAAGTATATTTGCAAATGGAGTAATATTTGGCGTCATCTCCAAATATTCCAGACCATTTTGCAAGCCACAATATGTGTGACTCCTCTGACGAAAGATAAATTCTTGTGTAGTCTGCACAATTCGATACACGTGCCAAATCTATGTTGTTGGAAGAAGCTATATACTTCAAAGAAGGACCACTTAGCAGGTGACTTGGAAGTCCCTTCCAATTCCCAGTAAGAAAACAAATAAGTTCAACACACAAATCTTCAGGATGGCCTTTCAACCAACCAAAGAATCGAATACAGGGAGAACACCAATCACAAGATACTTGTTTTATTTTTATTTTTATTTTGTCTGAGTTTCTGGAAGCTAACAAAGTTTTTTTTTCCGCTCAACGCTGACGTCACATAAAACCATTCCTTCGTCTTTCAATTGGGCCTGAATGGAATCTCTAAGTTGTCTCACATGTCCATGACCAAGAACATTACAACGAAATCACCTTAAATCTCAAGTCTTCAATGATAGAGAGAAATGGGAATAAGTATTTAAAATGAACATTGGAGGATGATAGTATAATCTTTCGTACATCTTGGTTTGATTCGTTTTAATGGAAAATGCCCTCAATATTTTCACTTATGAATGCCAATCTTTTCGAATATGTGTGTTGAATAGTCACCAATAACACGAGTTAACATTTCCATATGAAAACAGATTCTCAAATATGACAACCTTTAATATATGCACAGTATTAAAGACGGACATGACGTGAAGACATATGTGGATGACACGTTTGTGGATGGCAACGTGGTAGTACAATATTGCACTGTTAGTATGATCATGCCTTAAAAAAACTAAAATAAGCAACACGTTTTTGCCAATTCAAGATGGACGCAAAAAAAATGATCAGATCCCATAATATTCACCTATTAATGCGTTTTAATGGGAGATGTCCTCGAGCTTTCCGCTTATTAAAGCCAATATTTTTGAACCTGTTTGGTGGGTTGTCACTATTAAAAGCATAATTAATGTGCACTGGGAAGGGCAAAAGGTGGTGGGGATGGAGGAGAGAGAAAAATTCTTTTAAACTTTTCTGAACCTAGGAGTGCGTGAACCTGCGAAAGTTTGAAGACTCGACTAAGTATGGAAAGGCGGGTCGGACAGATGGAGTCATCGTAGGTGGAATTAGGCTTGCGAGTTTGAGGAGCTCGGGGTCGAATTGTAGAGCACTGAAGTTTTCGGTGCAAGGTGTATACCCTGAACACGGGGAACCAAAGTTTGATAGCACCTATCCGCGAACCCGCATTCATAAAATTCGCTAAGTATGCAAATGAATGGCGGTCGATCAGAATCGTGACGTGAAGATATAAATGGAGATGACAATTTGTCCGTTCGCCACCCCGGGAACCTGCGAGCACAGAAATGTGACCAAGTATAGAATCAAAAACAGATAATAGAGGGGAAGAACAAAAGGAAAAAACGGGAAAGTTTAGAAGAGGAAAAAGAAAGGGAAACGAGAACTTTATCCCTCACACAACAACACTTAGTCTCATAACTATGAAACCATAGAAACATATTAACTATGGGAAAAACATTATTAGCTATGAAATATAGTTGGAGCTTTACAAACTCTAGTTCAAGTCAAAAGAGATGTTGTTTATATCTATTGCAAATCTATGAAATATAGTTGGAGCTCGAAAAACTCTAGTTCAAGTCAAAAGAGATGTTGTTTATATCTACTGCAAAATTTTGCATATTATTTTATCTTCATAGTATTTTTTGGTGGCCTAACTGTAAACCATGTTCCAATTTGTGTTTTCCAACTGGAGATGTATTTGTGAAGAAACAAGCACGAAGTGGCCTAAATGCATCCGCGGGACCTCAACTCTGCAAAGTTGAATCAAACAACAATAAGCAGCATCCAACAAACCAACGAGCAAGCATGAACTAGTCAACCAAGAATGTCAGTGAAGAACAATATTGTCCAAATTCACTGCAAGCAAGATTGTATAAAAAAATCGAAGGAATATATTGTAACACGCATGTTAATCAAACATTTCATGTTGTGAGGCCTGGAAGCTAAACATGTAAGACTGTAAGGACCATGAAAAGGCCTCCCACTATACAAACATTTAAGGAAGCTTCATTTTTGTACGGTTGGCATTTTTCATCCGTAATTGGAACAACTCCATCACACCCACTGACATATAAAAAAGGAAATCGAATTTTCTCTTCGCATACGAACATGTTCTGGAAGAGGATTTTGACGCACGCATCTCCAACATTTAAATTTTTCACTTGAAAAATGGAAATAACAAACAACAAAGAACGAACACGAATGTAAATGTAGCAACGAAACCCACCCGTCAATGAGGAAGGACAAAAACAACAACAACAACAATAGGAAAACAAGAAACCAGTCAACAAGCAATGAGCAAGAAGCAACCATTGAACCAGTAATGCCGCCAAAGAACAATATCGCCCGTATTCACTGAAGACAACATTGCAGAAGAAAAAATAAAGGAAGAAAATGTATTGCAACATGCCTGTCAAGCAATGCAAGAATGCAACTGCAAAACTGAGACCCACCAGTGAATGGAGAAGGACATAAGCATATCCCCTTGCCCGCAAACTGTAACAACAGGTCAAACTGCAGATGTAGGACCCCAACCTTGCAAAGTTGAAGAAAACAACAACAAGCAGCAAATAACAAATCAGTGAAGAAGAACCAAAAGGCCCAAGTGCAGCTGCAGGATCTCAACTCTACAAAGTTGAATCAAACAACAATAAGCATCATCCAACGAACCAAGGAGAAAGCACCAACCAGCCGACCAGGAATGTCGGTGAAGAACAATATTGGAATCAAACAACAATAAGAAGCATCCAACGAACCAAGGAGAAAGCACCAACCAACCGACCAGGAATGTCGATGAAGAACAATATTGGCCAAAATCACTGCACACAAGATTGTATCAAAAATTTCGGAGGAAAATGTATTGTAACACATATTTTAAGGAAATATTTTAGGTTGTGAGGCATGTCAGGTAAACATTTCAGGCTGTGAAGACCGTCCAAAGGCATGCCACTGTGAAAGCAATTAAGAAAGGTGCAGTTTTCACGGTTGGTATTTTTCAATAATAGGAGCGTTCAAAATCCTCTTGCTGTCCATCTTTGTATGTGATTACTACGACCAGAGAAGAAGGACTGTAATGTTGTCTTCGTCTCATTCCTGATCGCCAATGTTCGACATAGAACCTACCTCCATCGCAGCCACAATGACGTATAGGAAAAGGAAATCGTATTTTCTCCTCACATACAAAGATGTTTTGCAAGAGGATTTCGACTCAGGCATCCCCAGCAGTGAAATTTCTCACCTGCAAACTGCAAATAGCAAAGGAAGGTAAACACGACATCGAAACCTACCCGTCGATGGGGAATGACAGAAGGCTAGTTCCAATCGCGGTTACAGAAACCCAAGCGTGCAAACTGCAACAAGACCAACAGGAAAACAAGAACAACAACAACAGGAAAACAAGAAACCAGTGAACAAACAAGGAGCAAGCATGAACCAATGAACCAGTAATGCCGCTGAAGAAAGGTGTAGTTTTCACGGTTGGTATTTTTCAATACTGGGATCATTCAAAATCCTCTTGTTCTTCATCTTTGTATGTGATTACTACCACCAGAGAAGTAGGATTGTAATGTTGTCTTCATCTCGTTCTTGATTGCCAATGTTCGACACAGAACCTACCTCCATCGCAGCCATAGTGACGTATAGGAAAAGGAAATTGTGTTTTCTTCTCACATACAAAGATGTTCTGTAAGAGGGTTTTGACTTAGGCATCCCCAGCAGTGAAATGTCTCACTTGCAAACTGCAAATAGAAAAGGAAGCTAAACATGGCACCGATACCTACCCGTCGATAGGGAACGACAGAAGGCTAGTTCCAATTGCGGTTGTAGGAACCCAAGCGTGCAAAATGTAACAAGACCAACAGGCAAACAAGAACAACAACAACAGGAAAACAACAAACCAGTGAACAAGCAAGGATCAAGCATGAACCACTGAACCAATAATGTTGTTGAAGAACAATATTGCCCATATTCACTACAGAGAACATTGCATAATTTTTTATTTATTTTTTAAACGGAGGAAAATGTATTGTAACAAGCTTGTTAAATAAACAGTTAAGGTTGTGAGGCGTGTTAGGTAAACATTTAAGTCTATCGGGACTGTTGTGTAAACATTTAAGAAAGAATGCAGTGTGACACCTCTGTTACGTACAAAAAAACATTTATTATATGATTTTATAACAATAATAATAAAAAAATTAGTAACAATAGTTCAAACAATAGAGGGTATGTAAAAAAAAAAATTCAAAGGACAAGTTCAAATCCATAGGGGGGTAGGGTATGTATACCTTGGTAGATTTTACCAGTCAAATGGTTGAGTGGAGGGGGGTCCCTTGTCCCACAAACAAGTGGGTCTCATACACCAATTTGGTGTGGCTTGGTTGTGACCTTAAAAACAGATTATTATTATTATTATTATTATTATGAAGTGAACTAATAAAAACCTGACTCTCTATCTTCAAAACTTAGGATATCCAAACATTTCAAGAATAAAAGTAAAAATTTAGAGAGACCATATATGGTCAAAAACTTTGGATACGCTAACATATAAAACATTAGAAAGATTTTTTATTATATAAAAATTAATGTTTACAATAGATATTATGCAAATATTTTTGGTCAAAAGATAAACTAATATGAAGTCAACTAATAAGTGTCACCATAAGACTGTATTGATTGTCCAAAACTATGAGATATTTAATTGGAATCTTAAAAGTTTTAGATTTCATTTCCACCTTATTACTCACAAGATACATAATTGGTTATCAATATGCATCCAGCAGTATTGTATTTAATACTCTGTACACTACACTGAAATATATATAGTTGGATCTAAAACACTTTTAAGTCTGACTTATATATTGTTTACTTGTAAACAAACTCATCATAACTGAATCAAGTTTAATTATTATTTTTTGAGTGGAGTAACTCAGGAGCAATCTTCTCTCCCTGGTTACTTTTTCTTTCCTGGATGTCTTCCTGCTGTGCGGTTTTAAATTTCCGATTAATTTTTGATTCCTGAGATAAAATTCTGAAATGCATGGAACTTTGGTCCATAAGAAACTCAGCCTACCCCTGAAAATCTAACCTGATTCAGGTCCATTTTTTTTCATGGAAAAGAGCTCTGTCTGCTACCTACTCCATTTTTGGACAGTGCCCCTACTCCATTTTTGGACAGTGCCCTTTGTACAAATCAAACAAACTCATCCTGGCAGGATCTGGCAGGGGGTTAAGATTTGACTCTACATGGCATGCCCATGTAAAGACATATTGACCTAGTTCAGTTATTTTTGGAAAGTGGAGAACAACCATTATCTCCATGGTTCCATTGGCTACGTATCCCCAAGTTACTGACCACCTTTGTAAATCAGATTCGCTTTGTAACTAATAGCAAACAACAAAAAGCTCTGTGCATGTAATGCCATAGATCGGAAATTGTTCCAGATGTTCCTCTTAAAATAAAAACGGTATCCCATGTGGTCACATGGTACGTGGAAAGATTCGCTCGTCAATCTATGGCTTGCGACTTTCTGATTAGCGAGGAAAAGTAGGAAACAAAACTCACCGCTCTTCGTCTTCAAATTTTAAAGCAATATGAACCACGTGATCCTCAAGACTGGTCCACAAAATTCCATTCTCAGTTAGCGTATATGGATTTTTAATGAGAAATCTCGAAAAAACACAGATCCTTAGAGCAGATAACACATTCTGGTGAATGTTGTCCGTTCTGTTTGTTTGCATTCGAGCGCCAGTTCTGCTTTCCATATTCCACGTTCATCGCAGATGGCCAAATCTGTATGAACAGATTTATTATTTTATTATTATTCCATTTTTGAATGGCTGCTTAATCTCTGTTAATATCCCTGCCATTATTCCATTGAAGCTGTGACCTATAAATGGAGAACCTAAATATCTCTGAAAAACTCTCAGAGAGATATATATGTGTCATTGCCTCCATCGCCCCTGTCCTGCATTGAGTCTGTGTGAACATATTTCTCGTATTGTTGAGATTCTGTCATCATGGGACGAGCTCCATGCTCCTCAAAATCTTCACTAAATCGAGGCTGTTGGTCACCTGATGAAGATATGCTTTTGAAGAAGTATGTCGAAACTCATGGCGTAGAACGTTGGAGTACTCTAGCACTAAAAGCGGGTAAGCTTTTTGTTTATCCATTACCAAAATTAGGTTTCTCTGGAATTTGTTGGTTGTTTTCCCTACCTAGATCCATATTAAGCTGATTGTGAAAATTGTTCTAGCTTTCTGGTTTTGCATTAGTTTATTAACCTAACTTGCGGATAGTTCTCCCAGCGGTAGAATAACATTAAAACACTATGTAGATTCATATTTTCTAACTAGAATCTGCATTGTTGTTGAACATTAAGAATTATGTAAACTTATAAACTTAGATTTA
>ML833546.1:16303-27873 GCA_009831015.1 Picea engelmannii
GTCATTGCCCTGGCGTGGTAACCAGATGGTGGCAATGTCATACTATTAGGCACCCATGAACCTAATAGGTTGGCTCGTGATGAGACCCCCTATCCTCTTGACTAGGTCTTGTTTGTTATTTTTCGGGTCCCTCTTGTTTCTTGTTGAGAGGCCTTAACCAGAGGACACTGCCTTGGCATGGGGACCAGAGCTGACAGTGTTACCCACAAGTACTTTGACAGAGATGAGAAGGTTGGCTCGTGATGAGACCCCCTTTCCCTTGGCCATGCAACCAAAGGTCATTGCCCTGGCGTGGTAACCAGATGGTGGCAATGTCATACTATTAGGCACCCATGAACCTAATAGGTTGGCTCGTGATGAGACCCCCTATCCTCTTGACTAGGTCTTGTTTGTTATTTTTCGGGTCCCTCTTGTTTCTTGCTGAGAGGCCTTTTATTGCCTTCTCGGGGATCCCTGGGTGAAGCATCTCGAGATTTTATTTCTAGGCTTTTATCTTTTACCAGTTGCTTTTACCTTCTGGGCCTTTAGCCCCTTCTTCCCACGAGATAAGGTGCAATCCTACAAACAAGTCAACCCAATGCCCGGGCGAGGGGAATGGGACAAAAGAGTGGGAGATAAGATGAAACAGTGGTGCTATGATGGGAGCGGACGATGGCTTTTCAGAAATCCACCCAGTGGCAAACCAAGACCTATGGGCACAAGCTTGCTAAGGCACCCAGTCAATTTCCCCAAGCATGGTCAAGTGGGAAAATGTAAGATCCAAGCAGTTGTTAGAGATAAAAAGAATTAGAAGCATATATTTAAAGGTTTTAATGATCAAAAGTGACACATACCATGATACCTGGACCAATTACCTCATGGAGCAAGAACCTCTTCTGATACAAGACCAAGCCGATGGTGATGGATGTTGTTGTTGCTGACAAGATGAAGTTAATGGAAGAAGAAAAGGATGGGCCCTCCAGGGCCATGCTCAGGTTAATCCTGCTCTCGGTACTCCATGTCTAGGACCTGTGGGCCTCGAGACATGATCTCCTAGTTATCCCTAAAAATCAGGGATAACAGGGATTTCACACGTTCACCTTGTGCTCAGCCACAGGCACGTCTAACTCAACAGATCGTCTTTCCCACTGGATAATCATCTGGAGCTCTTCTCAACTCTTTGAATGGAGGAGGTCATCTCTACGTTCCTAGCTCTGTCTCAGGCAGGAACCACATACCCTTCCTAGGGGCTTTCTCTCAGGTTTGTAAGCTGAGAGAAAGACTCACATAGCTACTATTATCCACACCTCACAGGTTTGTAAGCTGGAGAATGTCTCACATAGTTGCATTCATCAACAATTTGAAGTGGGTTCTTCTATTACCCTGGTAACCAGCTCATCCAAGTCACCCTCTTCTAGGATGTTGAGTATCCTACACTTCCAAGCATTGAAGTTGGAGGCCCCTTCAAGTCTATCTTCAGCTTTGACTGAAGATGAGGCCATGTTGAGTTCTGGATCAGATTATGAGAATGATTTACTGTTGATCTGCAAAACAAACCATAAGAAGTGGATCTATGCAGGCTCAAGTCTGCAATTCTTGAGCTCTTTTCACGCCCAAAGCTCTGAAACCATGTTAGAATTAGGGAAAAAAAAATGAAAAACAATAATGCTTTTAAATTTATGTTCACTAGATCAGCACATGTAAGAAATGATGTAACAGATCTAAATTAAATTCTAAAGATAATCAAAATTTCTGAGTGTAAAAACAAACCTCAAGCTTACCTCATGATCAATGAAAGATGTACCTGTCACATGTGTGGATGTAAACCTTTAGAATATGCTCAGAAATTGTTTTAGGTTCATGGATCAAACCTCTAGGGTTTGATCTCTGTCATATGGACTGAAAAGACAGTTTTGCCAAAGATATAGACCCCCAAAAGATGTTATCCACAACTTGAGACAGCAAGAGCACCACAACAGAAAACAGCGGGACCTTCAAGACTGAAACAGCAAACCCTCCACAACTGAAACAGCAAAGGATAAAATAACTGAGGTAGTCGCAGCAAAGGGAGAGTGAAGTGTGAGTGTGTGTAATGAAATGCTAGAGGGTAGGGTTATTTTTATAGTTAGGGAGAGGGGTTAGGGAAAATATAATAATAATTAAATGTCAATTAATATTAATGTAAATTATAAAAACCCCAATCACATAAAACAAGAGGGAAAGCAAGACAACAAGGGGGAACCTTTTAAGACAAAGTCAAGGGGGGGTCCATAATGGCAAAACATGTCCACATGAGTCTCATAATGACCTATAAACTTTATCATCACTACATAAGAGGGTACATCAACAATGTGGCCATGTCCATCTTCATAGACACTCCTAGGTCTCATGGACCATCCCGGGAGAGAGGAAGAGGATCACACATCAATACATCTTGGTATTTCACCAAGATCTACTTGGTCAAAGACCAGGTTGCCCCAGAACACATATGGGGGCCCTATAACACATCTAGGGTCTTATCCACCAAGGTACAAGACCAAGGATCAACCCATGCATTAAGCAAGGGTTCCCTAGAACATATCCAGGGGCCCTAGAACACATCTAGGGACTTATATCAACCACCAAGGAACACATCCAAGGATCAATCCAAGCACCGGGCAAAGATTCCCTGGAACACATCCAAGGGCCCTAGAACATATCTAGGGACTTATTGCTTGGTCCAAGACCAAGAACCCCAGTCATATACTGGGGACCCTCACTAGGGTCTTTTGCCATGGCTTTCACTACTAGGTCTCATACAAAGAAACTCCAGGAGTGTGTTGGGGGCCCTAGTCCTCGGCTGCACTAATTTCAGCAGTTTCCTTATCTTTTGGGTCTTCGGGTTCATTGACCCAATAAGGGATTGTACCTCATTGCATGGGAAGAAAGGGCTGAAGGCCCAAAGGTATTGTAGTTGGCAAAAGATAAAAGCCAATCATTATCCTTCTAGATGCTCGCCCTTCGGTCATGGTAACAATGAAATGCTTCTCCAAAAATGAAGGACCTACAAAATAAATCACATAATTAATGTCCCTCTTGTCGAGGGGGTGCATTGCGGTGTCTTTCACTTTCCATTGCAAATGGCACTCATTGCATCCTAGCTTAAAGTGGCATTGCGGTACTCTTTCATTTCCCTTGCATATAGTACCCAATGTTCGGACTCTAATAAATTAAATGGCAAAGAGTTTGGAAAAAGGTTGCATTGAAAAGGAAGGATGCAACACACCCTATACAAATGCACCCATAAATGAGACTATTATCATCCTAATACACACTTGCAAACGTGAGCAAAGTCCAGCTCACTTAGCGTGTCCTTGGAGGCACAATGCCTAGGTTCACAGTCCACACTGTCACCTTGACTGGAACCTCTTCCTTCTAGGCTTACTCCTAGGGAAGCCAAGGGGGGTAGACCCTAGTTACTAGATATGATTTAACTTTAAAGTTCTAAGAGTTGATTTTAATTTGTTAAAAGGTTTGGGGGAAATACTAGCCTATGATGCTAAGGTTGCAAATGCAAAGTGCAAGATTATTTATGACAAGCAAACCCTTCCCTAAGTCAACTAAGACTAGTGCCTAAAGGTTGGGCAAGGGGTCAACTAAGTTTGAGGGAGTTTAATTACAAAAGATTACAAGTAAAAGATACTAAAGCTATCCCAGAAATAAAGATACACAAATAATTAGAAATGTTACCAAGATACAAGATATACACAAGATACAAATAAACAAGATATAGATACCAAAGTGTGAGATTCAAGAAATATCAAAGTTTAAGATCAATCACATAAGTCCAAGCATGCCCCAATAGCACTTACTCTATTGGACTGTTTTTCAATGGCAACCACTAAAGCACTCAAGATTCAAGAAGATGATGCCTCCCAAATGGGATACTCAACTTCTTCTTGAATCACACCACAAGAGCATAAGACAAAGATGTAAATATTTGGAAAACTTAATGCTCAAAAAAAATAAAACACTTAGATATTTGAACCACAAGATTGCATGAAAGATTTATAAAAATGAAAGCACTTGCAAGATAGACTTCTAAACAATCATCTAAAGATACCCAAGAACAAAGATTGTCTAGGAGACTAAGTGGTTAGGAGTTGTTTAAAGATTAAGTAAATTTTATTGGCCCTCCCCCTAACTAAATGTTTGAACCTTAAACCTCCTCCTCCTGTTGCCAAATAGTTGTTGGGTGTTCAAGATAGTAAGGCAACAAGGCCCACCCTAGCTTCCACGGTCAGCCCTGACAGTAAGAGTACTTCCCGGAGAGGATACCCACCTGGAGCGTCGCGGGGCAGTCCCCTACCACTACCCTCCATTGTTTTCCTCAAACCCATTTTAGATGGTGAAGATGGTGGAATTAGGTTGTCCTAGTTGGTCTAAAAAGTTGTTATGACTTATGGGTAAGTCGTAAGGTGTGTTGTGAGTGTTTTAGATGACTTTTAGGTGCCCAAAAACAGTGATTTATGCTCAAAACCGAAACTTAAAATGACTGCATAAAGTGAAAGTGTTGCAAAAAGTGAAATTTAAAACCATAAACCCATGAGCAACATGAATGGAAAGCTTAAAAGATGTACATCATTAACATAGCCATGTCATTCACCATTCATAATATATAACTTTGCAAGAAATGGAGTAAGGACAAGAACAACTTGCCAATTTATACCAAGAAATTACTTAGATTCATTCACTTATCCACATATGATATCCCATGAAAAAACTTGCTGAAAAAAGAAATGCTTGCCGAAAATGAAAGATTAGATCCTACATCATTCCATTACTTCACATATGCATGAGATAGATAAATGGCAAAATGCCTTAAAAGATGAGTGAGTTGCAAAACTAAAAATTACTTCCAAAACATTTTAAACCATGAAACATAGCATTGTAAAACGTATGTGAAAAAGAACTTGTTGATACTAAAGCATGAAAAAGAAATGATAGATATGTGATGACTACTCTAGATAATTTTAAACCATGTAAACATGTAAATCATCAAAACATCACTACCATCCTAGCCTTACGATTTGGGTATTTCTCTCCCAAGGTGTAGGCAACTTTAGCTTAAGCCAAAATAAAAACTCATGGCATCAAACCACTCGCAATGGCCAAGGTGGAGGCAAGCCTACCAATGTTGGCCAAAGAGAGTTAACAAAACAAAACAATATTATGATTATTATTATGTAGCCACACAACCTTGCCTTATGGACAAGTGGGGCAAAGAAAACGAAATGCTTAAATGAAATCTAAACTAGCCCAATGATTTTGGGGGGTTGGTTGGGCCAATCACTCTCCCAAGGTGTAGGCAATGTACAAACTTACAACAAAGGAAAAATACAAGATGAAATGATACACAAGAGAAGGCAAGCCTCAAGGGAACTTCCCGGGGGCTTGCAACAATGCTAGATACAAAAAGAAATGAGAGAGATTCGTTACCCAACAAATGGAGCCTCTTGGGGATGTTGTGGGAGTGAATTTCGACAGCATTTCCCCTTGTTCCTGGTAAGAATTTGCAAAAACCAGCAAGCAAAAGCTTGCTGGAAATGTTGCACAATACAAAAATGTTAAGAAATTTTTTTGTTTTTACACAGAAAATTTTCACATGAAATCTCCAAGTAAAATGTAAATTTATTTTGACCTATCTATGATAGTTAGCTACAGCAATATGATGAATATGAACAGAAAATAAATCAGATCCAAAAGAGAAGCAAGAAGTGTGAGAAGATCTTGATTGAAAACCCCTTCTTAAGACTAATCCAATCAATATCTTAGAGGCAAATCTGCACAACTCAAACAAAACGTGAGGTATAGGAGTAGAATAATATGATAGAACAAGCTAATAAGATGAAATACTTCACAATATCAACTATCCTACATATATAGATCAGCAACAATACTATTGAATGATCTACTCAAACAAACTATTTTGCTCAAGAAACTAGTCCAAACCCAACACAATGCATAAGAGAACAATATCACCTCATATGAAAAGAGTCAATCTGAATACTCTAGATTACTCCAAATCCTCCAAAGCTTTCTTATTAAATCCAAATGGGAGAGCCTTGCAGCAACAAATTGCTCCAATGCTCTCAAGAGAGAAAATGAGTTGAATGTGAGATGGCAAAAGCAAGAAAGGATGGGGCGAAATTTCTATAGCATAACTTTAGCTCAAAGAATGGTGAGTTGAAAGAGTGAGGAGAGGTTTCTTTTATAGCTCAAGAGGCAAGGTGAAGGCACTTGGATGAGCTCCAAGTGTCAAATCCCAAACCAACAAGTGAATCTCAAGGAGGGGGGGCGCACCAACTTAGGGTTTTGGTGTGGATGAGTGAGGTGGATGAGAGGTGGAGCGTGGGGACCATGCAAATGATGATGTGGGAGGCTAGGAAGGGCGCACCTCTTATGAGAGGGGCTCACAAATCAAATTAAGGGGGTTTCCTAAGGTTTTGGGTGTGAGGGGGGCGCATTTCCCCCTAGGGGCATGAGTGTTTAGTTGAATTGGTGAGTTAGGGGGTGTATGAATGTTATAAGGTGGGTGGGGTAGTCTAGGGATGTCCATTCTTTCTCTTTTCCACCTTCAAATTAACCCATTAACTCACTTTTACAAAAATTACAAAATTGACTTAGCAATAAAAATTGTTGTTTTGACTGACCGACACTCCGGGTGGACAAATGCATAGCAAAACTTGTCCGACTGAGCTGAAACTTGGTCCATGGGTGTAGGGGATGCCTTTCCATTTTATTTGAGCACAAATACCCCTATCAAAAACCCAAAGACCCAGTTTTTACAATATTTGCTCAAAAACATTCAATTAATTAAATAATTAAAATTCCAACCTTAGGAAAATTAATTAAATTTAATTAATTAAAAAAAACCTATCTAGACTCGACGAAATTCCGCGAAACTTTCTACAATGTCTAACATGGTCATTTACATCATTCCTAAACAATAGCTACCAAAGGATGAAACCATTAGAACGTCGTTCACCACTTTGGAGGAATTATTGCAAGTGTGAGGGAAAAACCCATGGGAAATCAACCAGGCTAAAAAGCCCAGTTGACAACCTAAGGATAAAAAACCCTCGGTGAAAAGAACTCTCCCAATAAAAACATCCCAAGGTACCTAACCTAACTATGATCCATGCAGACCTATTACATTATTAACCCACGCAGGGGTGAGGAAATTTCGTTTACAAAATTTTGTGTTGGAGGCATAAAATGCCCAAGTAGAACCAATACTGTCTTCAACATACTTGCATCCGATGATGCATATCTTCATGGCACATGGAGTTGACCCCCTAATTGAATAGGCGGTCAACAGAGACAATACAAACCCTTGTATGTCAAGGGCCCCATACCTAGAAGACTTGCCCAAATCCACCTCACACTCACTACATGACTTAGGTTCTTCTCGGAAAATATCCCTTGACTTGGGGATTGGCTTACCCAATAGGGCACCATGACACTCCTCCCATACCTAAATTAGGCAAAACTTATAAGGCCTTTGAGCATTTGTTTAATTTGAAAAGGGGGGTTTGATGCACATGTTCGGGTGGTTCTTGTATTGGATATGGCTTACTTGGCATGATTCTTGTGACTTGTGGACCCTTGGAGGGCGCATATGTTTGTCTTTGCAGGACCTTGCCCGGTGAACAGGTATCCGTGGGGAGATCACTTTGTTCAAACCTCCATGAGGGATTTGGAGCTCGATGATGGATGCTAGACCCCACGTCTGGGGCACATGAGATGATGGACGTTACACCTTGAGGATGGAAGGTGTTGCCTTTGGAGGCACTTTGGCATGACTAGACGTTGAGATGCCACCCTTCTCCACTTGGATGAGGGCTTTTGGAGGCTTTGACGTCATCCTACTAGCCCATGATGTCATCTAGAGGGACAGGGTTTCATGGAGATGATGGTTTGACACTTGGCATGGCATCTTGGCACATTTGGGCATGATGTATGGCCTTTCGAGGCTCAATGTTCCACCTACCTGTTGAAATAATGTAACTGCAAAGTGTATTCTAATTATTATTTTGGTATTATTCATTAAATCAATCCCCTATTGCGGATTGATCGTGTCTGCTATTGTAAAAGACCAAATCCCCTTTTGCGGATTGGTCAAAACATAATTGTAATAGGCAGAATAAGAAGTCATCCCCAGAATATATTAAAGAGGCCCCAGAATATATTAAAGGTGGTTATAACCACCCAAAAGAAGAAGTCGGCCCTGCCAGTGAAGAGGTACCTCCGTCCACACGTGCCAGAGTTGTATAAATAAGGAGGCTAGCGCCTCACTTAGACACACACTCACTTGTTCATTGAGAAGCANTTCTTGGGAGAGGACTTTCTGTATTTGTTTGAGTTATCTCTTGGCATTGTATTGGCTATCTATAATAAGGAAGTTTTGTTGGGTTTTCTCCCCCGTGAGGGTTTCCCAGGATAAATGATGTGTCTCTTGTAATTGTGTATTTCTCAGTGATCCTATCTATGTTATTGTTATCTAGTGAAATGCAAAGAACTCTAATAATAGCTTAAACCTTAACATGGTTTCAAAGCTAAGCTGAAGAGAGCATCTTTCACAAGAGAAAGTGAAAAACGTCACTGTTGTCGTACATGCAAATTAGCGCTTTTTGTTGATGAAGTATTTCAGCCCTAAAACCATCTAGAAAAGTGCACCCTTCCTCAAGTATCACTTTGGCATCCTCAGCGCAACTTTTCAGTGGCTAGATCTCCCGAAAAGTGAAACCCTAGTTTTCACAAAGTACCAGAAAACCAGAAGCAACAGTCCAAAAATCCGCAGATCAAGCTTGGAGGGGTAAAAGTTGGATTTTCTCAGATCCAAACACACCAGGCTACTCGCCTCAGCCAAGTGCACCTCCTAGTAAGTTTAAAATTTAATTTTGAGCATTTTCATTTTTGGACATTTTCCTAGCTCCAAGTAAAAGATGTCTGCAAGCACTAAGCTTGTTGACAAGCTGGAAGGAATGGAAAACTTCCGTGCCTGAAAATATAGGATTGGTCTCATTCTTGAAGAGAATGACCTAGCAAGATTCGTCAAAGAAGAAGTACCAGAACCCGCCAATGTTGCAGACAAAGCAAAGCACCAAAAGGACACGATCAGGGCCAAAAGAATCATTGCAGATTCAATCAAAGATCACCTAATTCCTTATGTGTCATCAAAGAAGACTCTGAAAGAAATGTTTGATGCCCGAAACAAACTATATGAAGGAAAGAACATAAACCGGAAGATGAATCTAAGAACTCAACTCAAGAATACAAGGATGCAGAGAGGAGAATCAATCCAAGAATATTTCTCCAGAATATCATAATTCAAAGAACAGTTAGAAGCAATTGGAGATACCATAGACAAAGACGAACTCATAATGACGGCCCTTAATGGTCTCACAAGACCTTGGGATGCATTCATCCAAACAATTTGTGCCAGAACGGAGAAACTAAAATTTGACGGTCTATGGGAAGAATGCATTCAAGAAGAATCAAGAGTAGCTAACCGAGAGGCTTTACTAGCAATAGATGAAGATCAAGCCCTAGCTACTCACACTAAAGGAGGAAGAAAGAAGTCTTACTTCCAGAACGAAACTCATAAAGAGTCTCACCCCCAAAACAAATCTCAACCAAAGAGATTCCAGAAAAAAGGACAACGAAAGGAAATAGATTACTCATCTATCCAATGCTACGATTGTGACAAGATAGGACATATTGCAAGATATTGTCTAGCCAGACGAGAAGAATACAAGAAGAAAAATAAGAGACATCATGCCCATGCAGTTGAAGATGAACAACCACCCGCAAAGATGTTAAGAGAACAAATTAAAGACTATGTCTTAATCTTGGCCCTCTCAGGATCGGTAACACCTAGAGAGGACATTGGCTCATTGATAGTGGTGCTTCCAAGCACATGACAAGTCAAAGAGATATTCTCTCTTGCATTTCAGAAAAGAATTTTTCTCAGAAAGTTACACTTGGAGATGATTACCAATATCCCATCAAGGGAGTGGGAGAATCAAACTACAAACTTAACTCCGGGAATTCAATGAAGATGAAGGATGTACTCTATGTACCAAGTTTGACAAAGAACCTACTCTCCATATCAGCTTTAGAAAAGAAAGGCTTCAAAGTTGTCTTTATAGATGGAGAAGTCCTTATGTGGGCTAAAGGAGAAACCATGAAAGAAGCAATCGTCATTGGAAAAGAAGAAGGTGGCTTGTATAAGCTAAAAGGTCACTCAGAAGCAGCCATGACCCACGCCATTGAGAATCCATGTGAACTTTGGCATAGAAGATTAGCCCACATCAACTACAAGGCATTACCATACGTATGCAAAGCAGCCACAGGTGTACCAGAACTCAAGGTTGACCATGAAGGCGTGTGCAATGGATGTGCACAAGGGAAGAACATCAAGAACCCTTTTCCGAAGAGAGACAGCAAAGCAGAAGGAGTCTTAGAACTCATTCATTCATATGTGTGTGGCCCAATGCCATCTTCCTCCATCAGTGGGTATGTATACTATGTATCTTTTATTGATGATTATTCTCGTAAGACCTGGGTTTACTTTTTAAAATCAAAAGATGAAGTGTTCGGTAAATTCAAGGAATTCAAAGCCTTGATAGAGAATCTTTCTGAAACAAAGATCAAGATACTCAGGTCAGATAATGGAGGAGAATACACCTCAAAAGAGTTTGTGAACTTCTGCAAAGATGTCGGGATCAAGAGGGAGCTCACCACTCCCTATAATCCTCAACAAAACGGTGTGGCAGAAAGAAAGAACAAAACGATAATGGAAGCAGTGAAGACCATGATCCATAATCAAGATCTTCCAATGTGCTTATGGGAAGAAGCAGCAATGACAGCCGTATATGTACAAAACCGATTGTCCCATAGTGCACCTGGGTTCAAGACCCCAGAAGAGATGTTCACCAAAAAGAAGCTAGAGGTAAGCCATCTCAAAATATTTGGCTGCCCAGTATTTGTACATATTCCGAAAGAGAAGAGAAACAAGTTGGAACCCTCAGGAAAGAAGGGAATATTTGTGGGACACTGTGAGGCCTCCAAGGCCTTCAGGATTTATATACCAGGTCACCATCACATTGAGATCAGCAAGGATGTGACCTTTGATGAAGATGCAATGCTCAAGAAATCAAGAAGATGTCAGCTTGAAGAAGTATATGAAGAGGAATCTGTAGCTCCCAGAGTTGCAGAATCAGTAAGGGAGGTTCCCAAAGTTGCATAACCAGTGAGGGAAGTCATAGCTTCCCCTGATGAGGAAATTCTAGAAGATCATGACATAGTAGAATTTCAAGAACCTCCTCAGATGACGATCTCCCATAAGAGAAAGTATGCTTGGGCTAGAGAGCTTACTCAAGATGGAGAGAAGTATGGTGTTCACGAAGGAACCACAAGACAGGTGAAGAGACCTAAGCCATTCTCCAGTTATATGGCTTTGATGTGTGATCTCCTAGAGAAGGAGCCTACCTGCTTTGAAGAAGCCATTCAGAAGAAAGAATGGGCAGATGCCATGACAGAAGAAT
>ML833546.1:36415-51952 GCA_009831015.1 Picea engelmannii
TACCCTCGCAGGGGTGCGGAGATCCCGTTTACATAAAAATAAGTGCTGGTGTTCAAAAACACCCAGTAGAACCCTGCTGTCTTCGACACAGATAATCTTGATTATATGTGAGTTGACCTCCGTGCTAAACGAGCGGTCAACAGAGCCCATCAGATGGATGTTGAGACCCCATCAGGGGAGCAGAGACAAGACAGAGATGGATCAGGGGCTTTGCACCGAAGAAGAGGAGGACGTTCCACCAGAGGCACCTTGGCAGAGCTTGACCTAGAGGGATTGGCCCTCTTTCAGTGGAACGTTGGCCTTGGAAGGCCTAGGACGTCACCCATGATGACCATGACGTCATCCAGCCTGATGGACATCTTGGGGGACAGTTTTGGTAGTGTTGGCACGTGTGGCAGGTTGGAGAAGCCCAAGGAGGGCTAGCGTTTTGCTCCAGGATGCTCCATTTGCCCTAGAAGGGGCTAATGTCTCCCTTAGAGGGGCTTGACGTCTCTCTTTAGCTTGATTAGGGTTTAATTTTGAACATTTAATGTAAAACAGTATGATTTTAGTATTTTGGCCTTGTCGGCCTTTTTCATGACCTAAAATGTAAAATTAGGTCATAGTACTGTATAAATGAAGGATTTTCACCTTCATTTTTTCATTATCTTTCACTCACTCATTAGTGAGGTCTAGAATTTGCGCTAGACTTACGTTATTTGGCTGAAATTGTGAGGCGCACTTGTTGAAGGAAGATTTTCTTGGCATATTTTGGCATTTCTCTTAGTGGAAGGTGTTACAACTAGGGTTTGCTATGCTTTTCTTGGTGATATGTAAGTGAATTTCTGCATAACTTCTTGATTGACTGGTTGTATTGTTATTTCTTGCATATATTGTTATAAATTTGTTGAATAAACCCTAGGTGACAAGCACACATGGTAGGTCCTTGTCTCATGTCCCCATTAAGAGATTTTTCAACCATTGTTTGAAGAAGGAAAGAGCCTAGCCGTAGCTACACTCTTTTTCTTTCTTCATTTTGCTAGCCATTTTTATTTTCAAGCTAAGAAGAAGGAGATGCATCAGAGCCTAGTTCTTCTACACTTTGATGGGTTGATTTTTCTAAGGTTTGTTGGTAAAGCCTTGTTGTAGCAACACTTTGTTTCTCAAACCCTCTTGTCTTAGTTTTATGCTATCTTCTCAGCTAGTCGTCATTGTCATTGAGTTAAAGAAGGAGGAGACAGCACCGAGGCCTAGTTCCCCTGCACCAAGGTGAGCCTCTCTCCCCTAGGGTTTTGACTTTGAGGCCTTGCTCTAGCAACACCTCAAAGCTTCACCTTCTAGTCCTTAGTCGTACTATCTTTTGATCCTTTAGCTCCTGCGTCCTCTACTTTTGACTCCATTAACCCTAAGGCACTGATCTAAAATACCTTTTGTCTTGAGTGAACTTGATCACAACAACTCTCAAAACTTTGAATCAAACCCTAACTACTAACCCTACTAACCTACTGCTGTCGTCATCCCTTGCTATAATATCATTTGTGCAGCTAACGTTTCTCTTATAAGCAATTGAATGGTGGTTTAAAGGCGTTAATTGAATGAAGTGTTGATTGTTGCATTGAATGCCACGTTTTCTTAGCATTTATTGAAGAAGTGACATTATATTTCATTGTTATTTTATAAGCATTGACTTCGTCAATATTTATTATCCAATTGCTTATATGTTATCAGATAGTCATTGATTTATATGAAGTACTAACCAAGTGAACAAGCTTGCATATATCAGTTTCTTGTTGCTTTGTCTCAGGCAGGTGCATCTCTCTTTTGGGTTATACTTTATTATTGGATGTTAACCGGACTATCTGCTCGGTGGTTACTTGTGAGGGGGGAAACTTATCCTTGTCTTGTAATCCTTTGCCTTCTCAAAACCCCAGGTCACCGAGGACGTCTCCCCTGGGCCTTACCACCCTAAACAGAAAAAACCATCCCATTGAGGTGACATTGGGTGGGATTGGTTCCAATTATGCCAGTTTGCATGTTCTTCTCTAGCCTTTTATCCTTGCTACAACTATGTGATAACAAGACCTAAAACTAGCATAAGACGTCAAAGAGAGAGAGGGTTAGGGTTTTAAAGGTCGCTTTGCAAGAGAATAGGCTAGTGTCATCGAGCTCCTTGGGCATATGGAGTCAAGAACTGTAACTTCTATGGAGAGAAAAGTGTTAGATTTGGTAGCTCAGAGGTACTTCTGCATTGGCAACGCCCAGCATGCAGAAGTGACCGAGCACATTTCTCCCTAGTAAATTTATTTTTATAAAGTGATTTTATAAAGTTGAGCTTTTTATTTTTTTAATGTGTAAAGTGACTTTTTGAGGGTGTGGGTCACTTAAGTGACTTAAGTGATCTCAACGGATGATTAAGTCATGACCGTTGATCTCATGAAGGCAAGATTAGATATTGACCGTCAATCTCATTGAAAGACCAAGGGTTAGGGCAATTACACATTGGAAATGCATAAAGGAAGCTCTAGTGGAGAAAGAGGGTGCACTTTTTGAGGAGAGGTGAGAGGGAAGGTGAAGAGTCACTCATCCCAAGAGAGATTTTTGAAGAAATTGAGCATAAGAATATTAGGACAAGAAGATTGGTGGAAAAGGCCTCAAGCCATAATTCTCAACATTGTATTCATTTTAATGATACAAATATATAATACAGTAATGAAACCACCTCAATTGTTCTCACATCGACACCTCATCAGATGATAAGGTAGAAGGAGGAAATATAGGAATCTAGAAACACACTTAGGATAACAACTATATCCTAGCATGTAAAATATACAAAGGTGGTATACTAAGACTTAAATGATTGTATATGAGAAAGAGGCTAACAATTTTGAGCTTAGAGAAAGAGAGCAGCAACAAGTTGGGTTAGCACGCATTCCACGAGAGAGAGCTTGACCAGCAGTGTCCACTTGCACAAATAGAGACCCGCTTCACCACCACATTTCCAGGTTCATCATGACGATATCCACCACATCAGCTGGCTTCCGAAAGACATTGGGTCTTGCTCCATGAGGTACAAGCCAGGTATCATGGTGAGTGTCATTTCAATATTTGAGGCATTTGAGTTGGTTGCATCTATAACTGCTTTTGATTATGTAACGGTTCCTTGGACATTATGCTCTTTGCCCTATTTCACTTTGGTGATTGACATTGCGACCTAGTAAGTGGGTCACCCTTAGGAATGGGTTTGCTACTGGGAGGTCCTCTTGACGAGTCATCGTGCCATTCCCGACCATACTTATCACTTTCCACACTTCATCCACTCATCTCCTTACCTTTTTGGATTTTCGAGTATACTGACCCAAGAAGGGATTGTCCCTCATTTCATGGGAAGACGGGGTTGAAGGCCCAGAGGCTTGTAGCTGGAAAAAGATAAAAACCAATCATGAACCTTCTAGATGCTCGCCTAGGGATCCCGAGGACTATGAAATGTCTCTCATAAGAAACTAATGGGACCCAAAAGAAAATAACTAATGCAAAATGCCAACCAAGGTGGAGCATGTGTGGGCATTGTTTTTCATGCTTAGGTAGAAACCCCACACATGGTTTCAACTTGGGGAAGCATGATGTGACCAGGGTAGAGTCAAGGTGGGCACTTTTTTTCATGCTTAGGTAGAAGCCCCACCTTGGCTTCAACTTGGAAACATCTTAAAAAGAATAAAAGGCAATAAATGGGCTTGGAAAAAGGTTGCATTCAAAACGAAGGTACAGCACACCCTCTACAAAGGAACCCATAAATGAGATACTATGATCTCGTATATGTCATGAACCCCATGCCCAAGAGTCTTTCCCTTATCCATGTCATCTCATCCACATGACCTAGAGCGGGGTCCACTTGGGAAACACTCCTAAACTTGAGGTACGATTCACCCAATAGGTCGCTTTGTCAACCCTCCCATACTTAAACTTGGCAAATTGCATAAGGCCTTTGAGCACTTGTTTATTTTGATGAGGTGGTTTGGATGTACATGCTTAGATGGCTCTTTTATTGATTTGATTTACTCATCATAATGCATTTGACTTGAGATCCTTGGAGGGCGCATTCATTGTCTTTGCAGGACCTAGTTGGTGGATGGATTTGGAAAAACAAGCCTAGTTTGGGCTTCCTTAGGGCTTGAAGCCCACAGGTTGGATACCATGGCCCACACACCAGACGACGATGTTAGCCTTTGGAGACCCGAGGAGATACCATGGAGGACATAACCCAGCCCTTATCCAGCCCAGCGATTTTCTCTTGAGGTTAAAATGTCACTTTTGAGGAGGTTGACATCACCCTAGGGCTAGGGTTGTGGTGGTGGTGTTGTTGTTGCTTGACATTTGGCACACTTGGATGGAGAAGAGTACCTAGAAGACCATAACGCTTGAAGAAAAGGCCTTTGGAGGCCCAAAGTGTCACTTCCAAGACCAACGTCCTTCTCTTGGGGACAAAACGTTGCCTTAGGAGGGTGACGTCTTACTTTTAGGGTTTCCTTCATGTGCAAATTATGAATTAAATATTTTTATTGTGTAAAAGGGGCAAAGTAAGGGTTGTTATCCCCTTACTTTGTGGTTTACCCTAAAATTAAGTGGACAAATACTTGTATGAGGATTTGTATAAATAGAGATCATTTCATTTCATTTTATGATAGCTCTCTCACTTGAGAGAAGACACTCTTGGCTGAAATTTGCACCCTACTTGGTCATTTTGACATATCTCTCTTGTCACTTGCTCTTGTAATGGTTTTGCTTTGGTTATTGGATGGATGGATGATGCGCTATCTCTAGTGGAGGTCTATTTCTTGCTCTATGGTGGATTTTCTTTGTTAAAGAGAGGTTTATCTTGTTAATGCTTGGACTAGGTAAGGAATCTTTCATGTTATTGCTTCTTTTCTTGGTCACAAGGTTAATTTGCTAAGCTTTTGGGGAGTATAGGGGCATACAGCCCCACTAATCCCATCATAATTGTCTTGGAATAATTTGTTGCACAAAGGAATACTAGGAGGAGTAAAAGGGTTTACACCCTTCTATGGTTTTCCGTAGCTAGTTTTGCTTAACTTGGGGAGTAAAAGGGCTTACACCCCCAAGGAGGTAGCACAATTAGCTCTTTCATTTTTTAAAGACTCCATAACCCAATAGTTAAAGGCACTAATCTCTTGCATTGGGATACGTGAAAATACGAGATATTGTAATTGTCTAAGTTGGAAACTTTTCCTTATTCTTTAAGCTTGCTTGAGCCACTAGGGCATTTTGATTGGTCAAGGATATCTTGTTGTTGTTACGAACTTATGTTACAGCCATTAGGGCTGTAGAAAAACTCACTTTCTCACATTATTTACTCACTTTTCAGCCGTGGAAATTGACTTCTAAACCTAGATTATTGTTCTACTGGTTATTGGTTATCTTTCTAACAGCTTACTTGTTGATTTTTATGGTTGGAACTTGTTGTTGTAGCAATTGTTTGCTACAGACATAAGGCTTCCCCAACACTTTGTTGATAACTTCATTTGGAAGCCCTAATTTACTGTCAAAATTCATGCTTAAGTATTGGAAAGTTACCATTGTTTTAGTACTTCATTGTCTAATAATTATTTGAAAATTTTGATGGTTAAATATGCAGTAACTAGCTATTGTTCTTGCTGATATATATTTTTGTTAACTCTTGCAATATAGGAAAGCAAGCTTTTCTTGCATGTCCAACTCATTTCAAGCTTGTATATTGGTCATTTCTCTTGTCTCGAGCAGGTACAATTCTCTTCTACATGTGCTCAAGGCTCTGGCAACTATTTACCATCACCAAGACTCCTTTCCAATCTGTATTCCACTTAGTAACTTGACCTATAGGGGCATCACTTCCATCGTCTCATTTCCCCCTAGGGTCACCCAAGCTCCCCCCTTGTGTTGGATTTTTCCTTCACTAAAGCAAGGGGAGGGTTTATCTGAGGTGATAGTGGGTAGACCCTCCCACTATTATCATCGTACAGTGGATTGGGTCGGGATTTTCCCAACCTACAGTTTGCGCGATAACAATTCCATAAGCCATGAAGTAATCCCAACATGTTTCACTATCACACTTACTCTTGAAGGGTTCATTTTCCTTCCTCCATCTCCTGGGATGTATCCCTCTACTTGGGTCTTTTCTTTCCTGCAATGGTTGACGCACATAATAGGGTCTTTTGATAGTCCTCCCATACCTAAACTTGCCAAATTGCATAAAGTCTTGAGCTAATGTGAAATTTGTGTTGATGATTGCAGTTATGTGAGACATTCTCTAGCTTACAAACCTGTGAGATGTGGATCATTGCAGCTATGTGAGTCTTTCTCTCAGCTTACAAACCTGAGAGAAAGCTCCTAACAAGGGTACGTGGTTCCCGCCTAAGACAGAGTTGGAACGTAGAGATGACCTCCTCCATTCAGAGAGTTGAGAAGAACTCCAGATGATTATCCAGTGGGAAAGGTGATCTGTTGAGTCAAACGTGCCTGTGGCTGAGCACAAGGTAAACATGTGAAATCCCAAAGTGTTGGGTGCATCGTCATGTTAACAGAAATGAAGATGATGTATTAGCCTCCTCTGAGTAGTAGAGTTGACAAGAAAACTCTAGATGATTCTCCTGTGTGAGGCAGTGGGAAAGAAGATCTGTAGAGTGGACGTGCCTGTGGACGAGCACAGGTGAACGTGTGAATATCTGGTTCTTCTGTGTAATGCAGTGAGCCAAAGATATGACATCCCTATGGATGTGCCCCTAGTGGATGAGCACTAGTGGGTGTATCGGATCCTTTGCTATATTGTACAAGAGTCAAACCTGCCTGTAACCCTAATTGTAATGAAAAGGGTACAAGTCAGCCCCACCTTAATGTGACTGTTAATTAATGTAAAAGATAATTAATCTGGTTACTATTAATTATATTATAAGCTAGTGAGGTCGACCATGTTGTGCCAATAGACACTTCTGTTGACAGGTTCAGGTTAGTACAAGTAAAGATAAATTCCCCATTGAGGAAACATATCTTTCATGTGAGTTTGGAAATTTCAACAAGTACACCTTCTTGGGAAAAGTGTGCACCTCTCTTGGGCGCTAGTCTTCTAGGGTTTGAGCACCCTCTTGTGTGCTAGGTTTTCTTGGTGGTGACGGTCTTTCTCTTGAGGATTATAGCAAAGGATTTGGCTGGGTTTTCTTCCCTTGTTGAGAAGGGTTTCCCAGGATACATCTTGTGTTCTTGTGCATGGTGCTTCTTCTTGTGATCTTGGTTGCTGCAACATTTATGGTTATGGTTAAATGCTAAAATGGAATAAACTTCATACTTAACCTTGACTATTGAAAATTCAACAATTTGAAGGGGATACTTGATGTGAATTGTTGATGTGGCTTCTATGTTAAGTAACGGCTTACTTTATATGATCTAAGGAATCTTATACCTTGCGAACATTGGTCTTACTTGATTCCATAACTTTGATTGATTTGAATGCACCTAACATGGTCCTTTAAAGGACATCCCATACTTTCACCCAGAACGTTGTGCATCTATTACAGATTATGGCACGTGTGATGCAAAGCATTGAGTCACATGACGGCTTGACATACTTAGATACAAGCTCTCACATCTTCTAGACCTTGGATGATGGACAGATGGGATCTCATTTGACAGATAAGGTCATGATGGCAAGCAAATGAGCAGAAATCCCACACCTTGGACACTGCACACATACCTTATTCAGCGCTTGATGGAGGATATTGCAGCTGATTATGCTTGGACACCACTCAGAGAGGTGATGCGTGATCTGTAATATCCCCAACCAAATCTGATGTAAAACACAGATTTATGTGGTTGAGAACTTTCGTCAAACACTTTGACGTATGCTCAAATACCCTTTCCAAATAGCTTCCACTTACTATCACAACTTCCTCGAGGATGTCTGAAGGACGTATGATGTCAATTACTTCAATTCCTACCCCTTAACAGTTCTTTACTAATGGTAGTTATCAATATTTGTTGGCTGTTATGTTTTATGGCAGCTGCTTGGTTGAAATGTTTTGACAAACAGTTTGCATCCATTGGTTGTAGCTTGCATTTTTATGTATTTCTGAATGGTTTATTTGTTTATAACAGCAACATACATCATGGAAATGTTGAGAATAACATAGAAATGAACACCAAAGAAATGCTCAAGAAATTATAACAAAAGTACCTCCGAACCCTTGACTTATTTATATAAAATATGAGTTGAATGCCAAGGCAATTTCCAGATCTGATCACAATGATATTGCAGCTGTTATGTAGGCTATAATGGCACTAATACACTGGAAATCTGCAGCAAAGATCCTCAACAAGATAGCTATCATGGTGGCTGCCCCAAAAATGTGAAGATCTCACAAGAAGTCACACCAATGGGAGAGATAACACGCCTTGCTATACTAATTTTGCCCAACCACTAATAAATCGATTTTCTAAAGGGATGGCACTCAAACCCTTTTCCAAAATTCGCCCAAGATGAGTACAACTCGGCCCCAAGAGATAAATGCTCAACCCAACTCCAGAAATGAAGATCTTGACCTTTGAATGCAGCCCCTCTAGCAATAATTCGCCCCTGCAAATAAAATGTGTACCAAGGGAAAATACAAAGGTTTCTCCTTGAATAACACTCCAAGACTCTAATAGAATATCGCCCTCATAGAAGGATTCTTGTAACAATATTGGCTAGAGTGGGATCTCCCCACTAAAACCAATCCCTCTAGCTAGAGTGGATCTTTCACCACTGAAACTAGATCTAGGGTTTTACTCCAAACCCTAAGCCACCAAGCTCCTTGAGCTCTCCACAATCTCAACTCAAAAACATGATATGCATAATGAGAGGAAATGAGCCCCTATATCTTTTTTATACCCCTCTCACCTTTTTCTCCTCAAATGACTTTTTAATTCATCTTTTGTATTTTCTTCTAAAATCACTTTATTAATTTATTTACCTTTTTAACTTCGGAAAGTGATTAATTCGCCTTTAAGACTTCTCCCTCCACTGAAAGTCATTTTTCATCATCCCATCTTGTAGATATTTTCACCCCGGTTCCAACGAGCTATTACACTAAGGTATTTCTCCAAGAAACAAGTTCCAAATAGTACCTTTAGTGTAATTAATTAAAATATGTCCAATAATAACCTCATTTTATGGAAATCATCGGAATGCAATGAAACCAGGAACAAGTTGTGCGGAAATGATCTTGATGATGAAGAATGGTAAATAAAATAGTTGGACCCATCACTTACAATAATTAAAGTGACTTCTAAGGTTATTTTCTCTATTAATCAGAGTCACTTTATAACCTTAATTTAATTAACTAATGTCACTTTAGGATTTAGCTTTAATAAGCTAGTGACATCAATTAATCTTCATAGTCTCCCCTTTCCCACTGGTTATAGCCTACGGGGAGAGTGTATAGGCTAATCTATCATCCTCTGTGTAGTCATTTGGAAAGGGACATTACATGATCTCCCCACTTGGACGCTTACCTTCCTCACCCTAGACGCTAGCCTTTGATGATGACATCACGTGCTAGGGTTTGTTGGAGATGATGGGGCTTGTTTGCCATTAGACACCATTTGATGGATTTGAACACTTGATGAGAATCTTTTACCTTGCTTGCACCATTTGACAATGACACATGGCCTTGGAAGGCCCTCTTCACCCTTTGGAGGTTTGACGTCACCACACGTGTGGCATTATTATGGTGTGTTTGCATATATTATCACTTGATAGGCTAGTTGAGGGATCGGCCCCACCTTGTAAAATGGATTATTGTCATTTTACTTATTATTGTGGACAAATAGCGCTTGGTTACCTCATATAAATAGAGGGAGCACTCAACTCATTTAATCATCACTCTCACACTTGTGAAAAACACCACAACTTATCTTCTCTCTCTTTTTTCGCTAGGAGTACTTGTACACACCTTTTGATTGGATGCTTGTCTCTTGTTGATGAATGGATGGTGAGTTAGGGTTTCCTCATGCATGTGCTTGACCTAGTAAGTGCTCTTCTTCAAGTTTTATGCTTGTGTGGTGTATTTTGGTGGATGCTCTTTTAGATGGTTAATTTTTGCATGAAACCTTGTATGCTAGAAACCCTAGGAGGGATTAAGATTGTTTATCCCCCTCCCTGCTTTCATTTATCATTAATTGTTGAAGCATTTAAGACTTTATTCTAGGGCTTAAGAGTGTTTATACCCTAGGGTTTTTGTCTTAGCTAGTTCAAGTCCTAGGGATTAAGATAGTTTATCCCCCCGACCTAATTCAATTGAAGCCTTGTTGCTAGAAATTAGAGAAGAAAACGGCACCTAGGGTTTATGAGGATATATGCCCTAGGTTTTGTTTTCAAGGTTTGGTTAGGGTTGATGATGGTATATGCCCTAGTTTAATCTTCACTTCTCTCTTTCCTCTAGCAATTTTCATGGTGTGTGTCTTGATTCCATTTTCCCAAGGAAAGAGAAAACGACACTAGTCTTGCGATTGCAAATGATGGTCGAAACCCTAGTTTTAGTTAAACCCACTCTCCCTCTCAAAACTCTCTCTTAATTTAGTTTGGCAAGCCAATTCTACTCCAATGCTTTGAATAATCATTGGTAAACTTGCTGCTTTCATAAATTGAATGCTATAGCTCTCTTAATTTAGTTTTATGACACATTGGCAAGCTAATTCTACTCCAATGCTTTGAATAATCATTGGTAAACTTGCTGCTGTAATAAATTGAATGCTACAACCATTAGGGATGGTATATATTGCTGATATTTACTTAATATTGTGGCAAAACTTGCTCAGAATCATTGTTTAGCAATTGGGTGTTATTCTACTTGTTGAAGGCTAAATTCTAAGATACAATTGCTAATTTTCTGAGCTAATTTTCTTATTGTTGTTGCAAATTACTTGTTGCTGATATATACTGGTTTACTGCTGCAATTTTACAACAGTAATCGGTTTTACTCAGTATCTAGTGTCTAAAGGTGACTGATATGCAATATAACTTGGTAACTGACTATTATATGCATTGGAATGTTTCTTGTATCGCACAGGTTAACCAATTGCCTTGTTCAAACTAATTCTTCACTTCACCTTTCTTAGACCTAGCCTAACCTATAGAGTGACTAAGATAGGGGGGTTATAGGCTTGCCCTAGCTTGCTATAGCATCCCTTCAGGTCACTAGGGAAGCCTCCCTTGTGTTGGACCTCTCTCCTTCACTAAAACGAGGGAAGTTTTTGCCTAGGTGACAGTGACAAATACTTCTAGTTGTTACACAAGATTGGCATCTTGTGTAGGGCTTTGCACAAGTACAAATCCTGTGATAACAATCCCTAAGGCTGAAAATTCACATGGTTAAGATCCAGGAAACCTCTAGAATAGAGGTGAAATTTTTGAATTGTGTAGGTCAACATTTCAATTCCGAAATTTCAGTAGATACCATCCTCCATCCATATATTCTGGGAAAACAGGGGGCATCCTGAAAAGTTTCCTTTAAAAAAAGAAGTTGATAGAAATTTTGAATTTATAATTTAGTTTCTTGAAAGGAAGCATGATACCTTGCTATTGACAAGTCGCATTCAAAAGAGCATTTCATAGTGAAGGATGATCAAATTTGGTCCCTCAAACTTCAGGTGTATAGGGAATCTATTTAGTATCAATTTTCTGTACATTGTCATATCTTATCGGTATCAAATATGTTCCTTGTATCAAAGAAACTTCTTGATTTACTATCTGCAATCTTAAAGAGATATTGTGTAAGTTATCACTGATCAGTCTTTTAACGTCCTTCAGTTTTCCTACAAAAGACTGAGTGTTTGACATTGCAGTTACTAAACTTACTAAACTTACCCGAAAGATCACAAATCCTTGAGAACAAATGCATTTATAGTATATACTAGCCCGGGCTCACCTAAACCCCTGTCTGAAGCACATTGAAGTTGGAAAGCTCGAGGATGCACATCTTGAGTTTCAGTATTATACTATTGGATGCCTTGAACATTGTGTAAACTAGAGAGATACATCTTTGAGCTTCCCAATCTTGAGGTGCATTATCACACCAAGCTTTAGTGTCAATATTCAATACACCCTCTACACTCCCTGCATAGCAATGTTACAAAGGCACACACTGGGAGTTGACAGTTCACTTCCACCTAAGCTGTAGAATGCAGCTCATTTCTCTTGGTGCAAATAATAGAAGAAAATTATAAAAGCACAATTACCATCAAATTATAAGTGCAATGATAGAAAGAAAACCACAAGAACATAAGTGTCGTCAAGTTCCTAAAACTTAACAGCAGAAAAGCCTGAGACAATTTAAAAGTCCCCATGTGAGCGTGAACAAAAGACATAAAAGGCTTGGACCCTCAATGCAATTACCTAAACTTATCCTTGAATTATCCCTTAAAACACCTCCAAATGGTCTCTCAGCTTCAGTTGTTCAGAATGGCTAAATGCAAAGCATGGGGACCTTCACTCACAATTATAGGAGATCATGAATGACTAAACTTCATTCCGGAGAAAAAATAATGGATGACATATCTTGGCTTCAAGGACTCACCAGCCTGTCATCCATGCAGCGAAGGGTCCCCATTCTTTACCGGACAGCATAGCGCTCCAGTAATAAAGACCCCCGGACGTCGGATAAGCAGAGCAAATCTCAGCCATGGAGAGTCCCACGAAGAGAGTGAAAACGCCAGCAATAAGCCATCCGTACACCATAGTCACCGGACCTCCGAAGGTCAGCCCCGTAGTATACAGAGTCGTTATGCCAGTTAAAATCGATACAACGGAAAACGAAAACGCAAAGTTTGATAGTACCCTGCACACAGCAATCCAAATGTAATCCTGAGTTTCCAAAAGCACCAGCAATTCTGTAATATAAAACTTCAAAGATTTTGAAGCTAAAATTTGTATGTTGAAGTGAAATAAAAGCTTTAAAAATTTTGGGGATAGAGCCTTGGCTTGAAAAGCTTTTATGCCAAAATTTATGAGAGAAATAAAAACTTTGAAGGCAGAACTTGAGAAAGGCAAAAAATAGTACGAGAGATCACGCTTGAGCTCTTGTTTATAGCCGATCTGCAGCAGGCGTGCAAGGCCGGAGTCAACAACCACGTCGTCGAGTAAAGACTGTGTGGTGTCATCTTCGATGGAATCCATGGAAACCGAAAAAGATGAGCAGCTTCTTGCAGGGGTTAGACTGACTGTGAATGAGGGTTAGACTGACTGTGAATGATGATGAGCCAGAGTCTAAAAGCAATGAGCTTAACAGCGGGGCTTGACGAGTTGGTGAAGAGGGCTGGTGATATCCCTCCTCCACCACCGGGGTTTGACGGGTTGGTGATATTCCCTCCACCACCAGGATTCCATGCCTCCTGGGAGCTTGTGATGTGTTTAGTATGGGACGTCATGGCTGCAGAAACAGAACTGTCCCTACAAAATTCTTCCCCTCAGCCCAGTTCTCCTTATGCTAGTCCAATTCATTCAATCCCGAGAGCCGCTATTAGACGTGAACTCCCTAAAACCGTTAGAACGAGTTATCAGGTGGACCCACCCGTCAGCGACTACTTGGTCCCGCCCGTCGGGTGGACCTCATCAGGGTGTCTGACAGTTGGAGTCGTTTCTACTTTTGGATGGATACCCTAGCGGTGGACCGTTGTCTGCCTCAATCAAAAGGCGTAGGCTAAAGGGCAAACGATTTGCACCTTTGCCGGCCATCACGGATTGGTTACTCCGACCACCGCCGAACTCTTATCCCGGAAAGTACATACACCGGCAGAGAGACTCTACTCCCCCGAACGGCGTTACGTTTAGTTTGTGCAGTGCGTGCCCGCGAAGTCATCCGCGTGGCCTATCGATTTTCGATTTTTGAGCTGTTAAATTCAAAATAAAGAAAATAGCAAAAACATAATGTAAATAGCTGAAGCAATCAGGAAACTATGAAGAATAGAGATAAATAAACAAAGGCAGAAAAGACATACTCTATTCATCAATGCTTCTGTAAATGATCATGTACATAGATGTACATATATAATACAAAAGACCATAACTGTCATGTAACTGTATAACAGTTAGGGTAGTTTAACTAACCAACTAACTTATGATTAGTGTTTTAACATCTCCCTTAATCATAAGTTCGTTCTTGCCTGAAAAACTGCCACTACTGGACAATCACATGTGTCAAGCGAATATTCAGAAGGCTGGCTGAAGATGCTCTCTGAACTCTGAAAAGAAAATAGCAGAAGTTGATGTCTTCTACTAAATTGGTGGTTTAAGGTTGACCACAAACTCATTTGGTGGTTTCAGGAAAACCACAAACCAATCTGGTGGTTTCGGGATGACCACAAATTGAATGTCTAGCAGAAGTTGATGTCTTCTACTAAATGGCATGGTTTTAAGTTGACCATACACTAACAAGAGCTCAAGGCTCAAAAATATGAAAATGTAACAAGCAGAACTTCATGTCTTCTGCTCAATTGGTGGTTTTAAGCTGACTACAAACTATAAACAACAATAACAATATGTTCAAGAACAAGATTGCATACCAAGAACTAGGTTGCATACTTGATCATCTGTTCACAGGCTCTAAATCAAACTTGGAACCTGACTCAAAATCAAACTTGGAACCTGACTCAACTAGATTTCCCCCCTGTCAGGGACAAGTGGTTCCAATTCCCTTGACCGTCATTCGCAAGTATGGCCAAGAAGAGATCCAGCACATCAAATTGTCTTCCGGCGGAGTCTGAAGACTCAATCTTCAACTCAGAAGACTACATTAACTGGGCCCCAATCATACCCTAAATCAACATATCTTGAAAAACATTCATGACCATCAACTGTAGAAATATCTCCAATCAAGTACGATTGTACTTGTGTATAAATCTGGCGATAAGACTGCTCCAATAAATTGGCTTCCAAACGCCAAAGCCAATTCCCTAACCATTCAAAATGAATTTGTTTCCGCTTGCGCTTTTGGCACCTTACTGAGGGATGATTTGTCTTCCCACAAAATTTGCATGGGTGAAGATCAAAACAGTTTGACTTATCATGGCCAAACCAGTGACAGTGTTTGCACTGTATGAGTTCTTTATCCAACCGATTAGCAAGATCATCATCAACTATATCCTGTACATGTTCCTTACCAATATCTGCAAACTCTGTCGTCTTATCATCATTCAAAAAACCTCCACTCACAAAGCAAACAGGTTCGCTATAATTAGGAAAATGAAAAAGGTTGTCAATATCCTGTACATAACCTAGTCCATATCGATTTCGTTTAAATCGTAATTCTTCCCATGGTCGAACAATACATTTATCCGCAACTTTTTTTGACATAGAGACTTCATCTAACTGATCTTCATGTTTATGACTTTCATTATAAGTCAACTGAGCGTCTTCATTCTCATCCTTGATATCATTAAAATCACATTGTTGGTGTCGAAGCAAACTTAACTCATCAGACAACAACTTGTTTTGATGTTTGAACATGTCAATCTTCTTGTGCGTTACTTGTAAACAAGTAA
>ML833546.1:53016-73730 GCA_009831015.1 Picea engelmannii
TTAAATAATCCGAGGTGCGAATTGAATTTGGCGCCAAAATTGAAAGAGGAAAAACTTGGGTCCGCCAATGTCAATTGAAATAATCAGTTACGGCTCTTCTTCTCTGTTTATTTTTATCTTCTCTTGCGTCTACAAATACCCACGCAAATGGCGTCGTCGTCGTCTTGAATATCAAAATAATGCTCTGACTATGCACAAGCATATACAACAACAACTCTGAAACAGTTTTATTGCAACTGCTAGGTTTTGGAAAATTCCAAGTTCTGTTTTTTCCAAATGATCCACGGTTCTCATGCAGCTCAACAACTACGGTTTTACTCTGACGCTCGTCTTATCTTTTTCTCTACGCTCCCCTTCGAAATTGATCCCTCTCTTCAAAATGTAACTTGTTCTGATATGCCCGATGGAAGTTCTAACGGAGTCTTGCAGGGAGGCGCGTAGAGGAATAGGAGTTGGTAGCGGTTCTCTTGCTTCTTTTACCAAGGCCGTGACTCCTCTTCTTCTGCTATAACCACACTGATTTTCCCTAAATCCTCTGCGAGAAGAAACCCCAGAGCAACGCATAAATTGCAACTCCCAGGTCACGGGTTCGAATCTCGACAGTCATGCAGGCCAAGATGGTATTGCACAGCTGTATACCCAACATTATTTCTGGAAGCTCGACGTTGTCTGGCAAAGATGGCCGATTTCTGGCGTTAAATGACTCAATTCCTCGATGATATTTTTTGTTTTTTTTTGTTGATTTAAAATGCTCCAAACTACTGGCTAAATGACTAATTGTAATGGTCTCTGAAATCAAACAAACAAAAAGAGCGAACAAAATGTAATTTCGATCCTGTGAATAAGGAATTTGTACATTACAATACTTGAATTCGAGCGTAATTGACAGAAATTTGTGGAATTCATAGGCTAAACGCCACGAATATTTGTGCAATGTGGCTGACTGCAACGATTTGATCAGACCCTCATTCGAGCCTGCAATGTGGTTGACTGCAACGATTTGATCAGACCCTCATTCGAGCCTTTAGTCTATCCACTTTCATCATCCGCTCTCCACTTTCATCATTTACCATGGTACTATTAGGCTTGATAAACTACTAGGTTCATAAGATCAATATCATGCTCTGATATCACTGTTAGATTCAAAATAAAGAAAATAGCAGAAACATAATGTAAATAGCTGAAGCAATCAAGAAGCATTGATGAATAGAGTATGTTTTTTCTGCCTTTGTTTATTTATCTCTATTCTTCATAGTTAATTGATTGTTTCAGCTATTTACATTATGTTTCTGCTAGCCGGCGAAGTCATTCGCGTGGCCTATCGATTTTTGAGCTAGCTGATGTAGGGGAGATGCACTCGTTCCCTCCATCGTTCGTTTCAATTTTTTTTCAACATCTCCACTAGCCCGCTCGTTTTGATGCCAGTTCTGGTCTATTCGAGCACAGAGAAAAAGCAGAGAGCACAGAGAAAAAGCAGAGAGCACAGAGAAAAACAACCAACATCGTGTACGATTCACGTGGGGAGCTCTGGGCACGCCAGGATTGAAAGAGATGCAACCAACATCGCGTACGATTCACCGGGGGAGCTCTGGGCACGCCAGGATTGAAGAGAGGCTCTCAGGGCGATTCATGTAGAACATAAATCGAGATATATAAGTAGAGCGAGCGAGAGAAAGAAAGTCATCAAAGTTCGTTGAAGCTGAAGAAAGGCAAGCCAATCATTTAGCACTTGACAGTATTAGCAACCCGTGCTCTTTTGCATATGGTTTTGCTCAGTCTTCCAAAGGAATTCGAGCCGCTTTCATGACTGCTTAGGTTTATATAACGACATTTTTCTTCAAGAATGGTAACTAGAAACCCAATCTTAAATTTTGGTGCTATCTAGTTTTGGGCTTGTGGGAGTTTTGTCATTGTGCCAGAAATGGATTGGATGGCTTCTGTGAAAAATGAAGAGACTGCGCGGAAATACCAATAGACTATCCACACAAAAAGGAGACTGCGTGGAAATATAAGAGACTACCGCAGATCAAAAAGATGAATGTGCAGAGTGCATTAAATTAAGGGGAAAATGGCTGAGCTAAATAAGCTCCAGCGAAACAAGAAAATCAAGAACCTGACAAGAAATCCTAATCTTTGAAAATCAAAAATGGTTTTGCCCAATGGTTTTGTAAAGATGTCCGCGAGTTGATCTGGTGAGCCACAAAATTGAAGAGCGATTTCACCATTATTGACTAGCTCAATGTGTTTGTTTTTCTTATGAAAAACATGGTTTTTTGATAAAGCAATTGTTGAAGTATTGTCACAGAAGATAGGAGTTGGCTCCTTTTTTGTATGTGACATGTCATTCAATAGTCTTCGCAGCCACACAACTTGACAGGACGCTGAGGTAGCAGCGACATACTCTGCCTCTGCAGAAGATATTGAGACAATGGGTTGCTTCTTCGATGCCCAAGAAATCATATTCGTGCCCAGGTGAAACCCTGAGATGTTTTTCCGGTCATCTAGGTTGCCTGCAAAATCATTGTCAGTGTAACCAAAAAGATGATTATCTTCAGACTGAGTGTACCATAAACGAAAATTGAGAGTGCCAGCAACATATCTCAGAATCCTTTTGGCCATTTTCTAGTGAGAATCTTTGGGAGATTCCATGAACCTGGAAACAAAGTTGGTTGCATACATAATATCAGGCCTAGTTGTTGTAAGATACAACAAGTTGCCTACTAAACTTGTGTACAAGGTAGAATCCATTGTAGGCCCTTCATCTTGCTTGCTCAATTTTGTGCTGAGGGGTATAGGAGATTCTGTTGGATTGCAGTCTTCCATGCGGAATCTTTTGATGATGTCAGCTACATACTTTTGTTGACAGGCAAAAAACCCTTTGGTTGATTGGTCAACCTCAATCCCCAAAAAGTATTTCATTATGTCAAGATCTGTCATCTCAAACTCAGATTGCATGGTATGTTTAAAGCTGGCTAACTCAAGATTTCCAGTATATATCATGTCATCAACATATAGATAGACAATCAAAACTTTACCTTGCTGATCTGTTTTGGTATATAGAGTTGGCTCATTTTTGCTTCTGCTAAAACCACTCTTGATCAGTTAAGTATCAATTATGTTGTATCAAGCTCTTGGAGCTTGCTTTAAGCCATAAAAGGATTTCTTCAACCGATACACTTCAGTTGGTTGGTTGCTCTTTGACTTCAAATCCAAGTGGCTGATCCACCTATACCTCTTCTTCTAAGACACCATTCAAAAAGGTGGACTTGACATCCATCTGGTATACTTGTCATTTGTGTTGAGTTGTTGTGTCTAAGAGGGTCCTTACAATGTCCAACCTTGCTACTGGAGAAAAGGTTTCACCATAATCAATGTCTGGTTGCTGTGAGAATCCTTTGGCGACAAGTCTTGATTTGTGTTTTTCAATCTGCCCCTTTTCATTTAGTTTAGTCTTGTAAACCCACTTGACACCAATACTTGTCTTATGTTTGGACAGATCAACAAGATCCCATGTCTTGTTCTTCTCAATAGAGTCAATCTCTTGGTTCATGGTTTTAACCCAATGTGGCTCTTTAGCTGCCTCTTTAAAAGATATAGGTTGGTATGACATTAATGCAAAAAGATTGTTCTGATTAATATCATCCAACTGCAGATGGATTTCTCTGAAGCTTCGAGTTCGCTGATATTGGAATTCAGAGGATGAATTTATGCTTGAAGAAGAGTTGTCCTGAATTTTTTGTATGTTCAGGAAGTGGCAGCAATGGATTTTGATTGTCCATAGGGCGATTTTCAGACTCACTCCAAAATTGATTTTCAAGAAATTTGACATCTCTGTTGAGGATGAGTTTCTTTGAAATCAGATTGTAGAGTTTGTAGGCCTTCGATGTCTCACTGTAGCCAACAAAAATGCATTTCTCACTTCGATCATCAAGTTTCTTCCTCAATTCGAAAGTTATGTGAGCGAATGCAATGCATCCAAAAGTCCTAAGATGAGAAACATTCATTTTTGTCCCACTCCATGCTTCTTGAGGGACCTTTATCTTGACACTAGTGGTTGGGGATCTATTCAAGAGATAAAGTGAGCATGTTATAGCTTCAGCCCAAAATAAATTTGACAGACATTTCTCCCTGAAAAGGCTCATTGCCATGTTCATTATAGTCTGGTTTTTCCTCTCAGCCACTCCATTTTGATGTGGAGTATACCTGGTTGTGGTTTGCATGATTATGCCTTTTGATTTGCAAAAATTTGCAAATTCTTTTGAACAGTATTCTCCTCCTCCATCTAACATGAGTACCTTTACATATTCCCCACTCTGTTTTTCAGCTTCAACCTTGAACTCCTTGAACTTTGCAAAGGTTTCAGACTTGTGTCTGAGAAAATAGATCTATATTTTCCTGCTAAAATCATCAATGAACGTTAGAAAATAAAAGCTACCACCTATTGACTTTGTTTGCATTGGTCCACATAGGTCAGTGTGAACCATATCTAAATGTTGTTTGGCTTGAGTGGAGGACTGTGGAAAGCTAGTTCTCTTATGTTTTCCAAGAATGCAAGAGTCACATGGGGGATTTTGCTTTTTGAAGATAGGTAGACCTTTGACCATGGAGTACTTTTGCAGGAGGCTTAGACTTTGAAAGGGTAGATGTCCAAATCTTGCATGACAAATCATAGTTTCATTGGGGGTGGATGCACTTTGTGCATAGGATTGGGTGAGATTTGCAGTTCTAAGGGTCAAGGGAAACATTCTATTCCTAGTCATGTGGATTTCAGAAATCAATTTTCTACTGGGAGGTTTGTCATATATCCTACATGATGCTCCTACAAAAAGTACCTTATAGCCATGTTCAACTAGTTGTCCTACACTTAGCAAATTATGTTTCAGATCTGGAACGCGATAGACATCATGTATGTCTTTCTTTACATCTTGTTTAGTGAGAATAGGTACAGTTCCTTTGCCATGAACTTTGACTAAAGAGTCATCTCCAAGTGTAATATCAAATGGAATAGAAGAATCCATGCAAGAAAGTAAATCTTTATTACCTGTCATGTGATTGTTGCATCCACTGTCCAACAACCAAAGGTCCTTGTGTTGCTCTTTAGTCTTGTGACATGAGAGAAACATCCCATCTAAGGTTTCTCCTTCATGATTTGAGACATGTGTTCTGCCTGAGTGTTGATCTGCTTGCTTCTTTCTGCATTCAGATTCATAGTGCCATACATTTTGCAATAATAGCATTGTATGCTTGCTTTGTCATTGGCTCTCCTCCCTCTGCCTCTTTGAGGCTGGAAATTCTGATTATGATTTTGATGTGTGTGACCTTCATCTCCAACGAAACAAGAAAATCAAAAACCTGACAAGAAATCCTAACGACTTGTATAGTTGGCCAGAACAACTGGCAGTGTAAGGTCACATGTTGTTGAGGTTACAACTAACACTATGGACATGAACGATAAGTATGAGAAACTGATTATAAGGATGAACCCTCCAAGGTGTGCCATTTCATTACCTCGCCAATTTTGTTGTTTAGTTTGCTTAACCCTTTGTTGAATCTTTCGAAATTTAGGAATTAGGAATCCATGAAAGCATTCTTTTCTTAGTATGATTTTATGTTCGGATGCCACCATGAAGGATTTTGGGACTGACCTTATCATATGAATTGGCCTCTTAGGGTTGAGATTGACAAGGGACTGACCTTATCCTCTGAATTGGCCTCTCGGGGTTGACATTGACAAGGGACTGACCTTATCCTCTGAATTGGCCTCTCAGGATTGAGATTGACAATGCCACATGAGAGAATGCAATCATTGTGCAGGTAACTTTCTTTTGTCTTAATTCCTTAAGGTTAGGCGTTTATATCTCACCCTGGTGTTTTTTTCCAGGTTTAGTTGAAATCTGAATTGATCTCTTTTCTACATGCAGGTTGACAGTGCTAATAAACACAACATTCCGTTAACAGTTGTACAAGTGGTGATTGATTTGAATCTCTCGATTACAAAAGCCTACATATCTTTCGATGATGGTTCATGGACGGTAAGTTTTCTACCCATTTCATCTTTGCCTGACTTCATCATATATGGTGTGCTTTCGAGGAGTGTTTCTGTGGCATTATGTTATTATTCTTTGAATACATGTAACAGTGCAACTTTTGGCTCTGGCAGTATTTCATGTGAGAGATCTAGATGGCAAGAAGCTAAAATGGGTGTATTCAGAAGGTATTGATAGTTTTTCATTGACCACTTTAAATAGTTAGCTCTGATTCATTTACCTTTTAAGAGCCTACATTTAGCATAAATAACTAGCAGATCCATAATCGCTGATTTAGTAAAAGTGTAGAGATAAAAGACTGAATGTTTTTTAATAGTTCGCTATAAATGGATGTCAATTAATTTATGTATAACAGTTATTTCAATAGGATAAGAGACCGATTCAAGTTTAAATCTGGCAAAGGATTTAGATTAATATTTTTATTAAGAGACACATAAAGTTACACTATGCTTCACACAAGTCTCCAGAACCCCCATTCAAGTGTAGAGCACCTTGGTCGAATTCTATCAATTCCAGCTACTACTTCTAGATTGGCATATAGGCTCAGAATAGATATGGGGTCAATATGTATCTATGGAAAGACACAGAAAGGTATGCCATTGCTTCTTCCCCTCTTCTCTTTAAATTCAAATAGCAGTAAGCTCTTGGATTCATTATTTGACTTTGTTTTTCTTTGCAGGGATGTTCTGGAAACTTAATCAAGATAGGTATTGAAGCCGTGTAAAACCCTGCAACGTCTTATTGCCTAGAATCTCCAATTACAGCCCAAATTCTTGAACGAAATGTTTGGAGAAAACGTACATTAAGGTTAAAATCGATGTATGAAACATTAAGGTTTGTACCTTTGTTTTTTCCTCTATCACGTAATTAAAGATTAAATTCCTTTTGTTAGTGCATAATGTTTTTTTCTCTATCCTGTAATTACAGATTAAATTGCTTTTGTTAGTGCATAATATTACGGCTTGCAGACACATATACTATTTTCTATTGGCATTTGAATCTCATTAACTATGCTAGCAGGTCCTAACAAATGGAAAATTCAAGAGCATATAGCACAGGGAAATTGGAGCAAGGAAAGACTGTCTATCATGACGTTCCATGCTCCAAGCTACGATGTGGATATGGGTCCTTTGCTCAGGGAAAAAGTCATTGATTCTCAAAAATTCATACTTAAAATAGTGTCATTAACATGATCGAAGCATTTATCGATGTTTGCTAATCTAATTGTACTTATATCCATGTAATTTCGCCATAAATCAAATATTATTATTGGGCACATTTGCTTCCACTTCTTTTCTTTTAAACTCTGTGAACTCAATGTTTATTTACTTGTCACTCATTTTTTAATTTTTTTTAAAGTTTGTGAACTCAATGTTTATTTACTTGCCACTCAATTTACTTTACACCGTTTCGTTTCAGTTCTCAATGTAAACATTTTGATGGAATTTTCATGAGATGTGTTTTATTTATATTTAATAAAAATTAAATTTTAAATTATTTTATATTTGAAAATAAAACAAAAATACTGAGTATTAGCATCAAATTTCTTTGATCTAAAAATGGTTAGTTTTTGGTTAATTACATTTTCAAGTCCATTATTACACTCTTATCAACTTTTCTATGAAGAGGTTGTAGTGTCTCTCTTTCACATGTAAAATTTGTGGGACAAGATAAAGAGCGTCGTGAATTCTATTTTTGTTAGTACATGGTATATCCAATAATGCTAATTATATTTTTGTTGGTACATGGAACTAATAATACCATCTCATTTTTTCATTAAAGAGTGAATGTAAAAATTAAATATGTTGAAATTTCTTATTTATATGGTAAGGAAAAGTGATTTTGAATATATAATAATCTTGAATTATAATAATATTAAGTTAATGTAGATTTTAAATACATTTTATGATTATATATATATATATATATATATATATATATATATATATATATATATATTAGTTTAATTGATTGAATTATTGGTTTAAAACATGTTGTACTGGAGGTATAGGTTATAGGTTTAAATTTGGTCAAGTCTTGTGAGGTACTAGTCACAATGGGGGTTTCTCTATTTAAAGAAGAGATACTTTGCTCCAATCAATGAAAAACAATAGTAAGATTTTCCCAGTGATAGGAGGCTATCTAGCTTGAAAGGTTAGATCACGAAACAAAGTAATACTTGGTTCTAATGTAGTTCTGGGATGTAGGGATAAATTTCTTCTCATGGAGGATTCCATCACCTCACTACAACAAAGAGATTTATGTACTTTGAACCAATTAGTAGAGGAAGCAAACACAAATATATGGTCTCATTGATGTAGTTCTGAGATGTGGGGACATATTTTCTTTCACAGAGGATTCCATCACCTCATCACACCAAAGAGGTTGCAAATACAAATATATAGTCTCAACCATGACACTGAATCTTTAGGTCATTCAAATGATTGGATCAATTATATCAACTCTCTCAAGAAAGGTCATATAAGATTAAAAGAAGAACATAATGTTTTAGCTTAGAGAGAAAATAAAATAGGGGGAGAATTCATTGCTAAGCCAGGATATAAAGTAACTTTTGAATAAAAAATCAATGAGCTTATTGGTGTTCAAGGCTTATTTGGAAGTTAAGGATCCAAAAAGATCTAAAATTCTCCTTTGGTTGGCTTTGAAGGAAATATTTTTAACTTGGGATTTGTTGTGAGGAAAAGACAAGATCCAAATATTTATGTGTTGTGCAAAAATGATTGTGAAACAAATAATCACCTTTTCATTCATTGCTCATATTCACAAGCCTTGTGAAGGGAAGTTAAAAATGTGAAAGGAGTGGAAAATGTGTGGTATGGGAATTCAACTAAAGAATTTTTGCATGCTTGGTTTATGAAAAAGAGCTAACTAACTAAGTACAGAGCTATTCCAATTTATTGCATTCTTTTAGATTTACTCATAGATATATGCTTTGGGCTAGAACTTCATTACACAAAGAATATTCCAAGGCACATTTAGGAGGTTGAAATAGACAAATCTTTTTGAAATTTTTAGTAGTGCTTGAGGAGTCTTATATTGCTCAAATGATTATTATATTAAATTTAAAGGTAGATTAGGAGCTAGATCACACAATTTAGTTGAATTAATGGCTTTAAAATTAATAATGAAGTGTTCCCTACATAGGAATATTTTAATAATCTAGATTTTTGGAGACTCTACTTTGCTAATTATTGTTAATTAATTGGATGGTAGGAACCTCTCACCAACAAAATATTCTCCTTTGACTTTTGGGAGACTATTTAAAAAAGATCAATGCAAGTCTTGATCTTTTCTGAACTCAATTCATTCACTAACACTCTATCAAAAGGTCACCATATAAATGAAGCTCCTCCAAATGTTGAATCCTCAAGTGGAGTTGCGCCCTCCTGAAAACTGTCAAACCCTACAATTTTCGGCCCTAATGAAGGAGGCCTCCAAATGCCTTGAAACTCGTTAGAAAGGTATATTGGGACACTGCAATTCACTAGGTGAAGTCTCATGGTCATATCTGAAGTATAACCCCTCCAAACTGAATAGATCTGAATCTCAAAAATGCCCTCCTCTCCAATTCGCCCCAATGCTCTAGGGAAACATCTGGACCATAAAACTCTCTCAAGAGGCACTAGAAATCATGGCTAAGACCCTGCAATCAAAACCTAGGTGATAGAATCTCCAAAATCCCTGCCAATCACCAGGAACGAACTTCCCTCAATAGATGGTGCCCCCCTTGTTGGAAACCCCCAATGGTGTCCTCTCCTTCTCTTCCTGTGTATGTGGCTAGTGTAGAACCCTCTTGCACTGAGTAGATATGAACTAGAATGGCGTGGGAGAGTATTGCATCTCCAAGACCAAGCTTGGCACAAGATAGGTGGACTCTTTCACCACATAATCGTCCTCTAGGGTTTGTTAAGTCAAAACCCTCAAAACCCCCAAGTTATAGGCTCTCTAGCTAGAAGCCAGATATCAAAATGATAAACATACATGAATGAATGAATGAATAGAGGCCCTTGCCTCTTATTTATACTTCCTGCATTCCCTTGTCTCTCCAAAGTGACTTTTCTTTTTTAATTATTAATTAATTAATTAAATCACTTAAATTAATTAATTAACCTTTTTACCTCTGAAAAGTGCCTTATCCCTCCTAGTGGCTTCCCTGGCCACTGAAATTCACTTCTCATCATCCTATCATGTAGTCTTGTTCCTCCCGATTCCAATGAGCTATTACACTGAGAGGTTCCTCTAAGTATTGTGCCCAAAATGACCTCTTCAGTGAATTTCATTAACTTATAGCTCAAAATACTCAAAATCATGGAAATTGTCGGAATGCAACGGAGCCAAAGCCAACCTATGTGGAATGGATCATAATGATGAAATAGTATGAGCGATGCAAGCCGGACCCCAAAATATCCCTCAATAGCTCCTGTACTCGCTATCATCTCCAACTGGCTACTCTAGTCATCATAACCCTCTGTAATGTAATGATGTCCCAAATTGGGGACATTACATACAGAGGGAGAGAGGGTGCACCATTGAGGTTTTCCAACAAGGGGAGCGCATTTGTGGAGCTAGATCAGTTCGTTCTAGCCAAGGAGAAAGGTTTTTGGAGATTCCAAATACTCGGTTATCTCGGGAGACACCATAGCGTCCTTCTTGGCTCATCCCATAAGTATTTTGATGGAGCATTGATTTATTTGTAGAGTGGGACGAGTTCTCCAAGAGGAGGGGCACAATCTTGGAGTGGATATACTCATGGAGAAGGCCCAAGCTTCATTCTTCTGTTAGGGATATATCCTATCTTGTTCCTAGACATCGGATCTACATTTCTAGAGTGTTTTGCTTGCTATTGGTGCCAAGGAGGAAGAGGGCCAAATTGTTGAGTGTATTCAGCTTTCCAGTCGGGCGTGACTTTTCCAGTTTTGGGGTTTGGCACTTCAGAAGGCCCAGATTTCATCTTGTTATTCATCTATTGTAGCCAGGTGGCCTTTGGAGGCTTGTATCTTCTATTCTTGATATTGATTGAGGATTATCCTCATTTTGCTATGATCTCTTAGCTATATTGTACCAGATCTACAGATCCATTGTATCAGGGTCTTCTTCTATTATGAATAATATCAGATCTGAGGTATTTTGAGTTTATCTCTTGTGTTTTTGATCTTGCATCTGGTTGAGGTATGTTCCATTGCTATATCTTCTTGATTATTACAGCAAACACACATATAAATAATCATATTAAACCCTAGTGCAACCTAAAAGACCAAATCAACAAAGTGTTTGATGAAATGCCATAACTAGAAAACAGTCAAAAAATCTTAAAAAAACACAATGTTCTTGGCATCTTGGGTTGGGAAGATTAAAGTGGTATCAGAGCGTTGATCCTCCCAGCCAGTGGGGATTAGCGTATGTAGAAATATAGTGGAGATGGATATTAAGTATTTTTCTAGAGAGGTTGTACATTGTGAGTGGGAATACTACGACCTTAGTGAGGGGTTTAGGTCTCAAGTAACATTCCAACAATATTTATCCATAAACAATCCTAGGTGGAGCAAACATGAGGTTACATATTGGGTCAACAAAATAGAGGAATACAGAGCCAGAACAACTAGATGGAGGGAAGCACGGAGTAACCCCACACCTATTAGGAGTAGACAACTTTGCTACAGTTGCAAGGTGCCTTGGGAACCAAATCATAGATGTAGGGGTAAAGGTAAGAAACACATTATTGAGGTGCACTATGACAGTGATGATGAGGTGTGTGAGGATGCAATGATAGATGCTTATTTGGAGCAATCTGGTGATGCTATAAACTCTTGCACAGACACTAGTGACTCTTGCACACTTGCGGAGGATAGTGACCCTTGCACAATGGAGGGACAGTTGGATGGACAGGATGATAGCACATGTTCTTCAACAGTCATATCACATAGTGTTGATGACCTTACACTTCAACAGAGTGATGACACTAGTGGGAATTCACATGTGTTAGCACCCAGACTTGATGAGCTTCCTATGAGGACCATGATACATTTTTCATCTTTTTAGACACCCATGATAGCCACAACACATGAGGATATCAGTGGCATTTCAAATACGATGGAGGAACCTTGTGTGAGGGATGCACACCATGGACATATGCACCCACAGGCCCAGGAGGAGAGACATGACTTGGAGACAGTGGACCTTATACATGCCTATCAACATGAGGAGATTTAGTCACCTCTTTTGGAGACTCCATTAGTTGAGCAGGTTATGGAGACTGACAGATTGATGGGACACTTACTTCCAGGATTGGCCTGTAGTGCTGAGGATGCACTCCTTATTAGTCGGGATGACCATAGCACGTGTCTGGACACATATGTATGGGATCCAGGCGTAGTTGATAGTAGAAGGATGAGTGCACAAGAGGATACAATTGCTCATATAGGTTACAGTGTGATTCAGAGGGAGCTAGCAGTTGGTGATGATGTGCAGTAGCATATAGGAGGACCCAGTAACACAGTGGACAGGGATCAGTTCAATGCTTTATCTTTTGCAGAAAGTGTTGTTGAGGATTCCAAGGTTGACACTAGCAGTGAGGGACATGAGATAACACCTCAACATCACTGTGATCAGGAGTCACACTAATTGGTAGGACAATTGAGAGTCAGTGAGGACATGATCATGGCAGCCACTAGGCGCATTGATGACACACATGCATTGGTGGCCGATTATTGTTGGAGAGCATCGATGGCACCTAATAGTTTAGATGGGGAATTTTCCATAGATGACTTTCATACTCTCAGGGAGAGAGTGTCTATGATGAGGACTGACTACCAACAGTTGTTGATGGACAGGGACTATTTATTGGGGGTTGGCGAGATGTGTCATAGGGCCCTAAGAGAGCAGGAGTTGGAGGTGGACAGACTCACTCATGAGTTAGAGATCACTTGAGGATTCTTGAGAGGCACACAAACAACCCTTCAAGAATCAGAGTCCAAGTCAGAGGATCTTCTTGAGGAGAATAGACAGAGATCCATTACATCTATCTTAGTGGAGAGTCAAGTATATCCGTCAGCCACATTGCTAGGGGATGTTCATGGCTTGGCATAGGAGCACCAATTGATGGAGGAGCATGAGGAGTACCCAGGATCACTGATGAGTATGGAGAGTTATGATCTAGAGGCACATAAGCTAACCTCCATGAGGATATTTGAGACGGTCGAGCACTCACATATGCATGGGGACTCTAGAGCCAGGGAAAATTATGAGGACACTTCCATTTGTTTCCCAGGAGCGGTTGACCTTCCTATAGAGGTTGAACCAGTAGTACAACCAAGATCTATGATGCTGCAGAAGTATACAGGAGATTACATGAGTATGCAGGAGTATACAATGGTGAGTGATAGCTCACAGAGACATGCAGAGATGTACAGTGGGATTCAGAGGGGTGCATTGACTTGCAGGGAGGAGACACATTTAGTAGATGATGGATATGTCTCTCCTTTGCAGCAGCACATAGTACTGGGAGATCACCTTCATAGTAGCAACATCCATAGGGGTGATGATGATTGGGATTCAGTGATGATTACAGGCAAGTATGTACCATGGGTACCGATGGACGAGATTTTGGTTGAATCCTTAGGATTGACCAAAGCATATGATACCTTCCAGTCCTAAAGTCAGCCACATATGTTTATGTTAGCCTTTCCTGACACTTTTATCATTGACAACAGCATGAGGAGGGATAGACAGTGGCAGAGGACATGGAGAGTGGGTAGGCCGAGACCACCTGACAGGAGTGCTTTTACGGCATACAACAGGATAGGGGTGGATCATCATTGGCAAATAGTTGAGACTTTGTGCATGATGGTGAACATCATAGGCCAGGGGATAGCAGACATCTCAAAGGGCAACACAGATACAGATTCTCGTGAGGATGAGCATGGAAGGCTTGCGATAGTGATCAGTATGACACAGGATCAGTTAGTGGGGATTGGAAGTGATAAACTTCCAAGTTTTCCATGGGATCTGGGAGTTCATTTTGTTAGTAGGTTGTTTCACTTTATGATGACCCAGGTTGCGCCAGAGAGCCACATACTTCATTTTGGGTTGGTTTTGAGTGGGCTTGCAGGGGATTGTCCTATGGAGCGAGACAATTTCTTCCTTTTGATCATCATGATTGAGCATGGAGATGGTTGGGCAAGTACTACTCCCACAGAGATTCGTTTACATATGCAGCTTCTGGACAGCAGGTCCAGTTGCCACAGGTATTCCAACTTGAGGATCCAGGAGTGGGGGATCCAATATGTATACAGGGAGAAGACACTTATGGTCAGAGTAGTGCAGCACCAACATGGTGATATTTGGCATAGACTAGCATGGGACCCAGGGATTGCAGGGTTAAGCATTTCACTGACTGATAGAGGCGAGTGGACCCTTGCAGGGGAAATTTATTTTGACTTTCCAGTGAGCTTCAGTGTTGAGAAGAGCACATCCCTTGAGTGTGATTCATGGAGGTCTTGTAGTACCTCACTATGGCAGTAGCATGTGCAGTTGGTGGAGACTGTGTTGGTCTTGGTATGGACTTGGAGGATGGACTCATTCCGGGATGAGGCCATGTATCATGTACAGGAGACTCATGGTGTTGATATGCTCCAGGATTATGCTTCACAAGGTATTGCAGTTCACATCCTAATATGGGACCCAGGGGATGGAGTGCGTGATAGTTCAGCTTTGGATGGAGCCTACTGTGTGTCTCACAGGTGGACATGGGACCCTGGAATTATATATGGATTGGTTTAGTTATTGCTTGAGGACAAGCAATAGTCTAGCAGGGAGGATTGTAATATCCCCACTTTGGAACATCATTATGTTACAGAGTATTATGATGACCAGAGTAGCTAGATGGAGGTTATAGCAAGTACAGGGGATATTGAGGGGTATTTTGGGGTCCAACTTGCATCACTCATCTTATTTCAACATTATGATCCATTCCACACAACTTGGCTTTGGTCCCGTCGCATTCCGACGATTTCCATGATTTTGAGTTATTTTGGGCTATAGGTTAATTAAATTCACTAAGGAGGTCATATTTGGCCTAATACTTGGAGGAACCTCTTAGTGTAAGATATCATTGGAATCGGGAGGAACAACACTATATGAAAAGATGATGAGAAGTGACTTTTAGTGGCCAGGGAAGCCACAAGGAGAGATAAGGTACTTTTCAGAGGTAAAATAGTTAATTAATTAATTAATAATTAATAAAGTAAAAGTCACTTTGGAGGGATAAGGTGAGCAAGAAGGATAAAAGAGAGACAAGGGCCTCTATTCACGCATTCGCGTTGATTATCATTTTGATATCTGGCTTCTATCTAGTGAGCCCATGCACTTGGGGGTTTTGAGGGTTTTGACTTAACAAACCCTAGAGATCAGCTCGGTGGTGAAAGATCCCACCCAACCTGGTTCAAGCTTGGTCACAGAGGTGAAAGATTCCTCCCTCGCCATTCTACATCATATCTACGCAGCATTAGAAGGATTCTACACCAGCCACAGGTACAGAGGGAGAGAGGGTGCACCATTGAGGGTTTCTAGCAAGTGGGGTGCATTTATGGAGCTAAATCAATTCGTTCTGGAAAAGGAGAAAGGTTTTTGGAGATTGCAGTTACTGGGTTATCTTGGGAGAGACCATAGCGTCCTCCTTGGCTCATCCCGGAAGTATTTTGATGGAGCATTGATTTATTTGGAGAGTAGGACAAGTTCTCCAAGAGGAGGGGCACAATCTTGGAGTGGATCTACTCATGGAGAAGGCCCAAACTTCATTCTTCAGTTAGGGATCTATCCTATCTTGTTCCTAGACATAAGATCTGTGTTTCTAGAGTGTTTTTCTTTCTATTGGTGCCAAGGAGGAAGAGGGCCGAATTGTTGAGTGTATTCATCTTTCCAGCAGGGCGTGACTTATCCAGTTTTGGGGTTTGGCACTTCAGAAGGCCCAGATCTCATCTTGTTATTCATCTATTGTAGCCAGGTGGCCTTTGGAGGCTTGTATCTTCTATTCTTGATCTTGATTGAGGATTGTCCTCATTTTTCTATGATCTCTTAGCTATATTGTACCAGATCTGTAGATCCATTGTATCAGGGTCTTCTTCTATTATGAATAATATCACATCTGAGGTATTTTGAGTTATCTCTTGTGTTGTTGATCTTGCATCTAGTTGAGGTATGTTCCATTGCTATATTGTTTTGATTATTGCTGCAAACACACATATAAATCATCATATTAAACCCTAGTGCAACCTAAAATACCAAATCAACAAAGTATTTGACGAAATGCCACAACCAGAAAACAGTTAAAAAATCATAAAAAAACGCAATGTTCTTGGCATCTTGGCTTGGGAACATTACACATTGATTGAGTTATACAGAGTATATCATGTGTAAATTATTCATTATTCATTACGGTTAATGAGAATTCTTCCATTCTTTCTCTATTGCTTCTTCTTTCTCAATTTCTCTCTACAAATGTGTGTTGTATTTTCTAGCTAGATCTATTATGTGCAGGTTCAACACATTTACATGGTATCAGAGTTGACGGACTACTAAGCAAAAGCTACACCAAATTTTTTGCAGGTACAAAAGATTGAAGACATTAGAAAGATGGATTTCCCAAAAGAATTCATTCTTTCACCTTACAATTACTTTGCATGGAAGGAGAAAATAGTAATACATCTCCGAACCAGAGGATTGTGCAGGTTAACCTTGAATACAGACATAGAACCGACATCAGCCATAGAAAAATCCAAGTATCTAAATCGAATGGATGAAGCATTCGAAATGATTTGCAGTCTTATTTCTCCCTATCTCCTTTTTCACATATCTTCCTGTAAAAATCCCAATGAAGCCTGGGCCACCTTGGAAGGGAAAAACAGGATGAGATGAGGGGACACATGCTGGAGGTGGAATTTCTCACATTGGATCCAAAAATCTTCGACAATATCCAAGATTTCTTTACAAAATTCAAGGATTTACTGTCGCAACTCAAAGCTTGTGGGGTTGATAAATCTAAGGAGGAGAAACAAATGGTTCTCATCATTCTCTCCAAACTTGGTCCTGAATTCTCTATGCTCGTATCCACATTCCATTCAGACAAATTCACCTCTGGAGCCACCTGGAAGATGCCTTCTCTTGAGGAATTTATCGAATCCCTGACAAAAGAGCAAACCAAGCTCATCAACATGGGAAAAATCAAATACCCAAGCTCATGCAAATCCAAAGAAGGAAGGATACTCAAAACCCTTCACCGATGCCTCCAGATCCAAAGGTGGAAAGGGAAGAAAAGGGAAGAAATGTGCATACTTCCATAAAATGATTCCATCTAGAATTCGCATGCATGTAGAAACAAATAGATCTAATGACTCAAATACTTCAACAAAACAACCTTGGATATTACATCCCCGAGGGTGCCAAGAAGAAGAAGCCAAAAGATCAGAATCCCAAGAAAGACAATTCTAGCCATGCCTTGATTGCCATCAACTCCTCTCTCGATGCTTGGATCATAGATTCAGGAGCATCACATCACATGGCTGCCACAAAATAAGTCTATTCTTCATTGGATGCATGCAAAGGTCCTCCTATTCTGATGGGGGACAACTCTCCAATTGAGGTCATCGGCAAAGGAAGGATTGAAATCACTAACGGAAGCTATGAGAATGTGTTGCACGTTCCCAAGCTTTCCGTCAATCTTCTCTCTGTGTATCAGATGATGAATTCTGGCACTGGAAATAAAGTCATATTCACACCAAATGTAGTGAACATCTATGACATGCAAACCAACTCCAGGGTTTCTACCGGTGAGGTAAATCATCAATCTAGATTGTATACATTTTCTGAATTTATTGAACCAGATTTTGCTTTACTGCTTACCCATGCTGATGAAAGTAGTAGGATATGGCACAAAAGGTTCAAACATTTGAATTTCAGATATATGCAACATCTTAGCAAGAAAATATTGGTTGATGGTCTACTAGACATCCATTTCTCCAAGGGAGTATGTGAGGGATGTGTTCTTGGAAAACACCCTCAAGAGAAATTCAACAAAGGAAAGTCTCAGAGAGCTTCTACGCCTTTAGATCTGATTCATAGTGACCTCATGGGTCCTTTTCCGCATCAATCTATCAGCAAAGTGAGGTTTGTTCTCATTTTTGTTGATGATTTCTCACATTTCACATGGATTTACTTTCTCAGGCACAAATCTGAGGTCTTTCAACACCTCAAAGATTTCAAAGCCCTGGTTGAGACACAGTCCGAAAAGAAAAGAAAATTCCTCCAAACTGATAATGAGGGAGAGTATGTCAATCATGAGATCCAGAATCTTTTTCATGAGGCAGGGATTCATTTGCAACACACAGTTTCCTATACTCCACAACAAAACGAAGTTGTTGAGCGGAAAAACAGATCTTTAAAAGAGATGGCATCTTGCATGCTACATGCAAAGTCACTACCATGGAGACGATGGGTTGAAGCACTTAATTGTACAGCATACATCCAAAACAGATCTCCCCATAGATCTGTCAAGGATAAGACCCCCTACGAGGCTTGGAGCGGCCTCAAATCGGAAGTGACCCAGTTTCATATGTTCGGTTCACGTGCATGGGCCTGGATTCCCTCTGAAAAGAGGAAGGCACTTGATCCACAGAGCACTGAGTATATTTTTGTTGGATACCCAGACGGTGTGAAGGGATATAGACTTATTGATATTTCCTCAGACTGGTTCATCATTGAGCAAAGTGTCCAATTCGAGGAAAGTGTCTCGCATGTACCTCAACAGTCACATGCAAACACCTTCATTCTTCCACCTGTCCGAGATGATGAGCATGCACATTCCGACTCTTCTTCAGACATGAGTTCTGATTCAGAGGGCTCAAATGATCCAGATACAGAGTCAGTACATTCAGATGCAGATTCAGAGCATCCAGATACAGATGCAGAGCCAGAGCAAAGGCCCAAGTGGGCACAAACTACTCTTCAAGATGTAGGGGATCTTGTTGGTGATCCAGCCGATACTAGGAGGACTTGATTTGATTTCGAGGAGTCAGCTATTGCACTCACTGCCACTGAACCATTGCCCTCCAAGCATCTTTTCTTGGTTCAGTCTTCAAATCCACAGTCTTATGGTGAGGCTGCTGGAAATACCTTTTGGGAATCTGCCATGCAGGAGGAGTACAACTCCCTCCTTGAGAACCAGACTTGGGATTTGGTTCCCTTTACTTATGGGAGGAAACTTGTCAAATGCAGATGGGTCTACAGGACCAAGAGCATAGGGGATGGACAGATTAACAGATACAAAGCCAGGCTTGTTGCTAAAGGCTTTTAGCAGGTGCATGGTATTGACTATGATGAGACCTTCACTCCAGTAGCGAAGATGGATTCCATACGATTGACACTTGCCATTGCGGAAGCCAATGGATGGGAAGTCCATCAGATGGACATGAAGAATGCATTTCTTCACGGTGATCTCTCTGAGGAGATCTATATGGAACAACCCCATGGATTTATGCAGGACTCATCTTTGGTCTGTCAAATGAAGAAGTCCATTTATGGCCTCAAGAAGGCTTCGAGGGCATGGTATGCCAAGATGGACTCCTACCTGTTGTCACATAACTTTGTATGTTGTAAATCAGCCCGGATGTCTACATGCTCAGGACGACTAATTCACTTCTACTCTTAGTTCTGTATGTTGATGATTTGTTGATCATTGGTTGCTCAACTTCAACGATTGTTGCAGTCAAGAGTATTCTACATGACAGGTTTTTTTATGACGGGCATGGGTCTGCTACACTTCTTCCTTGGACTTGAGATTAGTCAGGATGCATCAGGCATCAAGCTTTCTCAGGCCAAGTATGCACGAGATCTCCTTGAGATATTTCACACGACAGACTGCAAGTCTGCTCCGACTCCTTTCCTATCAAGAGTCAAACTTGATGATGGTGGGTACACTCCATTGGTTGACAACAAACTGTACAAACAACTAATGGGGAGCTTGTTGTATCTCACAAACTCCAGACCATACCTCTCCTATGCAATTGACGCAGTTTCTAGGTTCATGTAGAAGCCACATGAGCTACATTGGAAGGCTGCAAAGCATATCCTTCGATACGTACAGGGCACCATCACCTTTGGGATTCATTATGCAGTAGACTCTACATTAGATTTCATCGTGTTTACTGATTCTGACTGGGCTGGCGATAACACTGATCGCAAGTCCACATCTGGTTATTCACTCAGTCTTGGTTCCACGCCTATCTGTTGGTCGAGCAAAAAGGAAGGTCCCATTGCTCTATCTTCAACCAAGGTAGAGTATAGAGGGGTAGTTAACATAACCATTCTGGCTATGTAGCTACATCATTTTCTCACTGAGTTGGGCATTCAGTTTCATCGATCAATCGTCATCTGGTGTGACAACCAAAGCACTCTAAAGTTATGCATAGATCCAGTTCAGAGGCAGCGAACAAAGCACATCGAGATCCACATGCACTACATTCGGGACTTAGTACATGAGGGGATCATTGACCTACAATTCTATCCTTCAGCTGAACAGATGACGGACATCTTCACCAAGACTTTCACTGAGCATAAGTTTCATTCTCTGCGAAGTCATCTTGGAGTGAAGGAAAG